>PNEQ01107127.1:0-39312 GCA_003012365.1 Medauroidea extradentata | reverse complement strand
GGGGGGGGGGGGGGGGGGGGGTTGAGGATGTTACGAAACAGGATATTGCATGAACCAGATTCTCAGGCTGGCTTCTGAAACTAAACATGAGTATGAAACAAATACATTTTCTTCTTTTCCTTTTAATCAGTACACAGCGAAATCCATATTTGTCGGGATATCACACAGTATAAATTTCAAGGATTATCTTTGCAATGTATATGTGAGGAGTAACTTAATAACCAGGTCTTGTCTTATCAATCCCTCGGTTTTTATTACTCGCAGCTATGCTGAACCTCACCTAATGTAATATAACACAATGTTCTCGCAAGATCTCTGAGGTATAGACAGCGCCCTAAACAATGAACTTAAATGTTCTACAACATCCCAAAATATACGGACAGCTTTCTACCAGAAACTTGAAAGGCCAAGTGAACTATTTAACTATACACCCTGTTGACTGACCGATGTGAAATTATTTAGAAAATAAAATTGTCTCAATCAGACACCAAACTAACATAAAGGGAAGGGTAAGCAGATATCGAAACGAGCAGACTATGTTAGTAGAGATCACATTATAAAAAGTATTTACTCACCCTCTCTGTGTTGGTGCTGAATCGCTGACACAGTTCCTCTAACGATATCCTATGTGTGTCTATGTCGAGCTCTCGTTTCAGATCTTCTACATCTTCCTTTTTCTGTTTTCGGCGGTTCTAAAACACAGAGCAAGGCAGAATTGTTACGAAATGTCGCTTTATCAGTAAATCGCCCTGTATTTGAAAACAGGCAATTAAAAGGAAAACAAAAATTATTAACATATTACAAAGCACTCAACAACTGAATCTGACGTTTAAGATAAGACTCAACTCTATTCCATTGTTTACCACAAAATGAGATTTGCTCTGTTGTGTCCGTATGGAAGGTAAGTTGTGTACGCATTGAAGGTAAGTGCATCATTCAGAAATAAGAGTTTCTATTCCAAAGCATTTAACACAAATAGCAGCATGTCTAAAATAGTATTCGGTTTTGAAATGGCTCAACTCCAGTCTAAGAGAGTCTGTAACAACAACTTATGTGCATAGGATCATGGTATTAAGACTTATACACAACTGTAATCTCTGTTTTGGTATACACAATACTTATGTAACAGATTTTCATCCTAAAAGTCACATGTCATCATCAGTTTCAACGTAGTCATTTTTGAAAGCTGTGTATTTTATATTACAGCTAGAGACACTGGAAAATCGCGGGAAAAGATGACTATTTGCTAGGTTCCAACATGCTGTATGTAACACTGAATGTTTTGTATCTATATAGGTTATTGTTCACTTGAAGCATTGTTTCTCTCTACAACAGGCCCAGTTAGAACTGCGCAGCTTGAACACGCAGCGTGAGTGATTCGACACAAAACTGTTCACACTTGTCACGGTTAAAATACTACAGTTTATTGGAGACTAAGCTAAACATTTTCGCGATTTTCCAGTGTCTCTAATTACAGCTCATCATTGGTTTGAAAATAAGAGGTTTATGCCTTTCCCTGTAAAATTTATTTTCGTAATTTAAGCCCTTTCTTAAATGATTTATTCAATGTATGTGTACAATATACAAGAAGGCTATTGTAAAGAGATTTTGGTTAGTATTTAAGGGCGCGGTCTACCGCAATTTTCATCATCATTATTTTATTTTGTATTTGTACCACATATTTTTCTTCTTATTTTAGACACAAAATGTGACTAAATTTGGCTCTTACGAAATTTTTTTATCTCTCATAGTTTTCACGTAATGGCTTGTTAAAGTCATATTTTGCATGTTTCCGTTTTAACGACCACACTAAAACCAACTGATATACCAAACTCAAAAAAATCACAGTGGATAAAGACATTGCAGGCTACAATGACATGCTCTTAAAATTAAAGAATAAAAAATATTTGAATTTTAAAAAAAGGCTGAACCTGAAAATAAAAATTTTTTAAATGCAATAATTTTTTTAAAAATACAAATAATTTTTATTCTTTAATTTTATGAGCATGCCATTGTAGCCTGTAGTGTCTTTATCCACTGTGATTTTTTTGAGTTTGGTATATCAGTTGGTTTTAGTGTAGTCGTTAAAACGGAAACATACAAAATATGACTTTAACAAGCCATTACGCGAAAACTATGAGAGATAAAAAAATTTTATAAGAGCCAAATTTAGTCACATTTTGTGTCTAAAATAAGAAAAAATATGTGGTACAAATAAAAAATAAAATAATGATGATGAAAATCGCGGTATACCGCGCCCTTAAGGGGTATGGAAAGGTACGGTGTCGAGCGAACGACTGGAATATTCAATCGTCGAAAAAATCTAAACTACTCAACACAATTCGATGTGATTTTTTTGCCGATTAGATATTTTATTAGCGGAGGTATATTTACACAGCACTAGGCGGTAGTAGGCTTTGCTTTCGAGTAAAAAATTAAAAACCATTTTTAGACAAATAAGGGCTTGAAACCACAAAATACATAAAAATAGAAAACTGTAATGTTTAATATAACATCCAAGTCTCTACAACAACCGAATTTAAAAAGTAATCGCGTTTTGATTTGAAGTTCGGTTTTTATAGAGACCTAAATATTATCGGATTAAAAATTATTAAAAAAACTTCAATTTTCCATTTGTGTACATTTTGTGGTTTCACGCTCTTATTAAAAAAAAGCATTACTACCGCCTAGTGCTGTATAAATATGCGACCGCTAATAAAATATCTACTTGGCACAAACATATCATCTAATTATGATCAGTAGTTCAGATTTGATCGACAATGAGTATTCCAGTCGTTCGCTGGGCTTTTTACCTTTCCATATCCCTTAACATATTTAGGTTTTCAGCACTGGTGAGGGAATCGCACCCGGATCGCCGTCGTGGGAGACGAGAAGCTTAATGTAGTTAAGTGATTTGGGAAGCGTTTAATAGAGGATGACATGACATGGTGTGATGATATAGCTGCACTGGAAGGGAAAAGCGAAGGAAGCAGAAGTACCTGTATAAAGTGCGCCGGCCAGCGGCAACATCCGCCACGTTTCCACATACGAAAACTGTGACGACCCAGCCGGGAATCGAACTCTGATCGCCATGACGAGAGACGAGTATCTGACCACTAAACAAGCGCAAAGCCGCTATAAGTTTCGTCGGATTCTTGCAACGATACACCGGCAGTGGGCAGCATGGACAAGACCTGACGTTGAGGCAAAGACGAAGTTTTCGTTTCATATTTCACAGTTTACAAAGGTACCCTAAATGCGATACAGCCACCTGATTTAAGTGGAATCCTATCCCTTTGCAATTAGAGTAGTGCAGTTTCGGTTAGATTGAGCTAGTGATATATAGTCAGGTTGCAATCAGTCGGGCAAATTTTGAATATAAAAAAAATTGCCACACACATAACGGCGTAATTATAAGTTAACAGCTAAATAGCTATATCTGTATACCTACCGTAGCACAAGGTAAACAGAATTTGCGGTATAGTCGTATATTTAACATTCTTATTAGAACTATACAAGCAAAACAAAAAACTTTCAGTGTGAATATTTAAATCGAGCCTTAAGGGCGTTCAAGAGGGGAAAAATCGCAATTTTGTGTTCGTATGAAATAGGGTTAATTTTGTAGACGTTACATGTGAGAATATTTTCCTCTTACCAAAAAAAAAATAGCGTAGTCAGTTTTTTCATAACGGCATTCAAAGTCAAAATTAGCACATTATTACTTTATACAAAACTTGAAAACCAATAAAGATAATTAAATGAAATAACTCACATTGTAACTGCATGTCCCGAGCTACTGCTTGAAATGTGTAAAACCCATTACAAAAAATAAATATTTGTATTTTCATTTTTTTTTCTTCAGAAATTTGCAATTTTCTGTTATTTTCAGCAATTTTTTTATTTTAAATACAAAAATATTTTATAATGGGTTTTATAGGCCTACGTTTTAAACCGTAGACTGTGAGACGTAGTTTTGATGTGATTTTTTTTTTTTAATTTTATTACATTTACTGGTTTCCAAGTTTTGTATGAAGTAAAAATATGCAAAATTTGACTTTGAATGCCTTAATGGGAAAACTGACTACGCTAATTTATTTGTAAGAGGAAAATGTACTCCCGAGTACCGACTACAAGATAAACCCTATTTCATACGAACACAAAATTACGATTTTCCCCCACTTGAACGCCCGTAAAGAGAAGTGGCAATTATGCAATAGTTTGTAAACAGGATTTCATTATCTGTTCGTTAAGAAGCGCGGTACATACATTCACGCTGAAAACATTAATTTCACTTAGAAGGAATTCGAAAGTCAGTACAGACGAAAAAAAAAAAAAAAAAAAAAAAAAAAAAAAAAAAAAAAAAAAAAAAAAAACACAGCAAACGTAGAAAAGAAATTTTTTTTACTGTAGGCTACATAGATATAATTGTAAGAGTAATAAGTAGAGCCCGCGATTTTTGGTGAAAAGAATTCTGCAACAATTTGTTTCAATACCTTGTGTGCACAAATGCAGCTCTGCTTCTTGAGTATTGGCAGAATATAGGCGTGGCTCATTTGACTAGTGCCAGCAGGGACAAGGTTACTGCGACACCACACGTCTGTGATTTGCGGGTAGAACCCCGAGACGCTGAGAATTTACAACAGCCAATCGCTGACCACGAAGCAGAGCTGCATATGTGCACATGAGGCATTGAAACAAATTGTTGCAGAATTCTTTTCACCAAAAATCGTGGGCTCTAGTAATAAGTCGTCTGGAAAGTTATGCTCCAGCAGTGCAGAAAACTAGTTCATGCTGTACCTAAGCCACGTCATATAGACGTCTCACAGAACTCAGTAAGAAGGTTGACATTTACGTTGAAGAAACCCCACCAGTAGCGACTGGAAAATTTCGCGAATTCAGTGAACTGTAGGCTAGCATCCATTGTACTGTGAATACTCAAACACCGACTATTTGTCAACTAGCTGCTACTCTGTGGAACAGCAGACAATGATAAAATAACCGGGCTTGAATATGCATAGTATAATGGATTCTAGCCTGCAGGTCGTTGAATTCGCGAAATTTTTCAGTCCCTACCCATCAGTAGAGATCATGGTTTATCCCGGGAAAAGTTGACTGTTTGATGGATTTCAATACACGTCCAGCTTACCAGAAGATCACTGGCTTTAGCTTGTACGTGGAGCTGTTGCCCTATTTGACTGAGCCAATAAGAATCCCGATATTGTAATATTGGATGCCTGGTATTGGTCTGCAGACAGCTACGTTGTGTCAGTGTTTTCAAGGCTATCTTGGCACAAAACATTTTCGCGATATACCATCATCTCTACCCATCAGTCACAATTTTATCCCAGATCCCACCTTGTCTGGCGGCACTTACAATCACAACGTACTATGTAAATCAGCAGCAGTTTATGCGAACTGAAAGAAGGGATACGCCCTTTCCAACCTCGGCGGGTGGGCGTGGTTACCTTAGTCAGTCAAGAACCCAAGAGCAGTTTGCCACTCTGAAAGCCTTGGTTACACTAGAGGACTTTGAAAACAAGTTTAGTTGAACACACTCAGCAGCCACGTTGAATCGCGTTAATCACTTAAACATGTTTGCGTGGTTACACGCCTAAACTGAATACAATCAAACACTTTATAACCTCAACAAAATAGGAGCTTGAAATGTACCATATTTAGGGACACTGGCATATCGCGGTAAAAGTTGATTGTTTGCTAGACTCCAACATGCTATGTATAACACTGAAGGTTTTGCACCTATATTGGCTATAGTTTATATGAAGCATTGTGTCCTTCAACATACCCAATTAGAACTGAGCAGTTTTAGCACAGAACGTGTGTGATTTGTCAGAAAACTGTTCACACGTGTCACGATTGAGATACTAGAGTTTATTGCAGACTATGTTAAACATTTTCGCGATTTTCCAGTGTCTCTAACCATATTAAATCAACACATCGGCCATTTGCATTCGTGAGATTTTAAAATTATATTTCAAACTAATCACAGCTTGGTATAGTGAATATAAACACTAAACATGAAAGTTAATTCACTTTAATGAGTTACACAATGTCGCACCAAATAGTAGCCATATCCGTTACACAGCTCATTATTCGAAGTAACCAATGAGTAGGGATCTGAAAAATTGGCGTTTTCTTTTACGTACACGCTAGAATTCCAGCAACTATAAGTTAGTGATCGCTATTGGCCTTTGACTTATTTGACATCCACTGGAAGTATCTGACCCAATAATGAAAATATATCTTAACGTGCCCCATACCACTGTGTCAGCGAGCAGTTAATAAACAGCTGTTATCTGCTTAAGTAGGCCTACACAGATATTCTTGGAGGCTAGCCTACAGAACTGTGAACCCGAGAATTTTTCCTGTCTCTATATACCTATTTCTGATTGGCTCAGTCAATTGACAGAACTCTGCTTGCAAAGATACTTATGATCACGTTCACAAGACACCAATAAAGTATTCTAAAAAGTGATTCAAGGATTTTCATAACTCACTCTCATAGGAGGTGAAGAGACCTTTAATGTGTTATAGACAAATCCTCGATATCTATCGAATCCGTCGAGATATACAGTTAATTTTTGCTTCAGGATGATGATTACAGAAAAGACCGCAAAACTGTCTTAACATTTTCCGAAATTCGAACACTCAGTACTGTGCAGTGGTCATATGTAATTTTTAATAAATAATCGATTTTGATTGGACTAAACGGGTTAGCGTCGTGATTTTCACTTCAATTGGATACTTATATCAATGTCTAAGATGTGAATTAAAAATATTTCGCCTTATTGACTAACAGCAGACTGAACTCAAAAGTAGTGTGTGCTCCTCTGAAATACATTTCATCCTTTTTCACCCTCTTAGAGGTCGAATTTCGAGAAAAAAAATCCCTCCTCAGTACTTGCCTACGACCTGAGGGGAACCCACACAAAAAAATTTCACTATTCAAAGTCCAGCGGTTTGGACTGCAGTTTAATATGTCAGTCAATCAGTCAGTCAGGATATATACATACACATACACACACACACAGGATGTTTGGTAATTATAAGTGCAAACGAAAGGGGCGTGTCGAGGACGATGAAACAAGCAGTTAATGCTAATTGCTAATAAACATAGTTCCGGAAACCAAAGGTTTTCCCAATATAAGACATTACTAGAGATGATAGTATATCGCGAAAATGTTTTGTGCCAAGATAGCCTTGAAAACACTGACACAACGTAGCTGTCTGCAGACCATACCAGGCATAAAATATTACAATATCGGGATTCTTATTGGCTCAGTCTAATAGGGCAACAGCTCCACGTACAAGCTAAAACCAGTAATCTTCTGGTAAGCTGGACGTGTATTGCCATCAAACAGTCAACTTTTCCCGCGATAAACCATCATCTCTAGACATTACATGTTGCGACAGGAACGCTATAATACCAGTGTTACCGAGAACCAAAACGACGAAGACATTGCAACAAGTGTTCGAAATGGGCGCCATTCAAGTGAAGGCAGGCTTCAGCACGTCTTCGCATCTACGCCCGTCAAATTTGTATTCCGAATGCAGTGGCAACCATACACAATGCGTTCCTGTAGTTCGTGGACACTGTCAACAGGGCTTCCATACACCAAAGATTTAAAATACCAGTGTTGCAACATTGCCATGTTTGCACGTGTTCATACATCGTAACGGGAAAACCGTCGTTTTGAGGACCTATGTTTACTATCAATATGTTTCATCGTTCTCGACACACACATTTCGTTTGTACTTATAGTTACCAAACATCCTGTATAAATACACGTGCACATATTTCCGGGGTAATAATCTTGTCTCGTGTGATAAAAAAAATTGGGGGAGCAGTCATGTTTGTCCAGGGGAACTGAAATTTCTCTGGGCAAGCCTGCACACGCACATACACAAACATAGACTTATGCAATTTGATGACGGTTTGCACGCCTCACAGGACTTCAAGCGAACAGCAAGCCTGCAGGAAAACACGTTTTCTCAAAAGAGGCAACTGGAGATGTACTAACAATGAAATGTCTGCGTGGAGCCTAGCCTTGCAGGTGCGGACAAAGCAGTTGTTCTGCAGGTTACTGAACCAACCGCGGCGTAATGCTGCCATCAGTAGGCGTGACGGTCAGAACCCATAGATCCTCGCTGCGCGCTCCTCGTCGTGTCCTTCCGGCGTGTGTGATGTGATGTCCTTGATACGTGGTGGTGACGTATCAATTCAACAAGAGGTCCACCTGCAGCTGCAAGGCACGCAGGTGGTCGCTCGCGACGGCACGTCTTCTGTGCACGCAGAATAGAAACTAGGTGCCAGCACAGACACTCAGCTAAATAAAAATATATCGTATGATGAGAGTACTCGACGGTCTAAGGCCGTGTTCCAATGAGGAATCTCTGGAGAGAGCTCTCTGGCACTCTCGCTCTCTCCAATTGAGACGATGCACTCTCGAATTTGTAAACAAACGATGCAAAGGTAACATGTGCGTAAATTTTATTAATACGTGTTATAAACACATCAAATATATTTGTAGGCAATTCAATTAATAATTTTTAACTTACCAGCGTCGTATTTCAAGCAGCGAATAACTTTTTATAGGCTATACCGTAATTTTGTAATTTGTGTATTTAAACGTACATTAGGGCAGAAAATGTTTACACAACTTCTCGCCATAATTAACTGTTCATTGGAAATAGTTATTTATGTATAAATATTGAAATATTTGCAATATGTGACATACATTTCTTCAATAACCTCAAACCATAGTTGTATTCAGGATGGCGTGTGCCAGAGAGAACGAGAGAGTGCAGCGAGTGAACAGTTTCGTTCGCTCGCTCTTTCGCTCTCTCGCCAACAAATTAGACGGCCAGAGAAAACTCTTCGACGTCAATATGACGTGGTCGCGAGAGAGAGAGTGAGAGAGAGAGAGAGAGAGCGAGAGAGCACACTCATGAGTGAATTGAGACACGGCCATAGCATTGGCATAGACTAAATAGTAATACAGACGTGAAACGACGGTTTTTGATACAGGCGAACTTCGCCACTTATAGGCTACCCAAGTTTGTTAACACAAGCCCCGTGTCTAGTTTCTGCAGGTTTCCAATAGGCCTGGCTACCGGCTAGCAGGGCACCCGCATTATTCTGATTAGCCGTAGGCTAATCCGCCATGTTGCTGGCCAGCGAAGCAATTTTGCTAGCGTGTGTGACTGAGTTCGTTATCCTGTCGGCTATTTCACTTCTGTATTTCTTGTTCTGTGGTATCGGCACCCCGGATGCAGACTTACGACTGGGCGCCCGTAGACCCAAAGAATGACATGGAAGGTGACCCTACAATGGAGAAGCGCTGAAATGAAAGAGGTAGAAGAAATAGGAGATCCCCGAGAATACCCGCCTGCCAGGCGACATCTTCCCGGACGATTCCTACCAGCGAAAATCCGGGGACGGACCCCGCCGAGAAAAAACCCGGATCACCTTGGTGGAAGATGACAATGTAACAGTACAGCCAATTGAAAATCTACATGAGTAATTCTCAATACCATGCATAAAAACCTTTAAAAGTGAAGTAATAAAATTATATTTAAATTTAAATCCTACATTTTAAAAAGACTTATTCTTTAACTTGTAATTTCCATTCTGAAGTTTATTTTGAAGGTCAAGACAACGTGGAAGTGTTTTCGTAAATTATAGATGGCATTACTTGACTGTCATTCATTCCAGTGATTTAAGGGTATTCAAGTGGTGAATAATCGTAATTATATATTTGTATGAAATAATGTTAGTTTTGTAGACATTTCTTGGGAATACATTTTCGCCTTACAAAAAAAATTAGCTCTGTCAGTTTTTCCTTCAGAGTCGAAATTGGCATGTTTTTAAGTCTTATAAGCCGCAAAAATCTACCAACGTAACGAAATGAAAAAAAAAACTTAACTGAAACTGCACGTCACGGACTACTGCTTGACATGTTTTAAAACACATTACAAAATATTTTTTAAAAATTCTGAAATTTTGAATTTTTTGTCTTTTTTATCAATTTTAGAAAGAAAAATATTTTGTAACTAATTTTAAAACATGTCAAGCAGTAGCCCGTAACATGTAGTTCCGTAGTTCCAGGTTTTTTTTTACGTTCATTGAGTTTTGCGGCATATAAGACCTAAAAACATGCCGATTTTGATTTTTAAATGCCATCGTAGTAATACTAGCCAAGCTATTTTTTTGTAAGAGAAAACGTACTTACAAGTTACGTCTGCAAAACTAACACATTTCATACAAATATAAATTTACGATTTTTCCTCACTTGGACGCTTGAGAATTGTTGTACATTTCCAAATTAAGACATCTGTAGCTACGTAAGCATGGGTTTAAGTCAACCAAATGACTAAAAAATAAAGTCCTAAGTCGTAAAATCTTAGTTCTTAAGTTAAGTGAAACGTAACTGCACCGTTCGCAGTAACCGACTGAAAACGAATTTGCTAAGTTATATTATGTTCAGCAACAATTTTGAGTACAGTCTGATAGTATTTCACGCAACAGTTTTATATAAATTATTCCCTGCTAGGCATTCCTTCAAGACATATTTTTTTTTTTTTACTGACCGATTGTGCCAAGAGTATCGACAGTTCTAAACACATAAATCTACGTAAATAATCTGTTTATTGTTACCTAGAACTTTTTTTTTTTACTTTCATCATACTCGGTCAGTACAATTTACTTTCATTCACTTTGTCACCAAAAACTTAACACTGCCGTAAACTGGGATTACTTTGACCGTTTTCGTGCTTACTTTGACACTTTAACATATTAGTAGAGACATGAACTTTTCGCGAAAAGAAATTTGCCTCACTTTGTGTCAGTGACTTGTGTGCACGTCTGCAGACTTGCTTCACGGTCAGAGATTGGATGTTTTGACATTCGTGTGTCGTGGGGTTTTACACGCAAATCACAGACGTGTGGTGTTACAGCAACCTTATTGTGATTGGTACAGTCAAATGAGAAACGTCACAGTTCAAAGGCACGCTGCCAATATCTATGAAGCAGAACTGCAGACGTGCACATAAGGGACTGGAACAAAATGGGGCAAAATTCTTTTCGCGAAAAGTTCATGTCTCTACATATTAGTTTTTGGGTTTTCTGGTAAATAAACAGATAATCTAAGCCGAGTAATTTAAATAATTTCTTTTATCCTTATAGCTAATGCTTGAAACTTTCGTCAATAAATAACATAAAAACCAAAAATTGAGTTGTCAAAGTTACCCCGCTAGGTCAAAGTAACCCCGGTTTACGGTACCATTCAGAAAACACGTTACTGTGGGGTCTATTTTATTGATGTAATGCAACTTAATTATCCACGTCCATATACCTGCTGCATCTTGGTAACATGTTCCAATACATTTGTTTCAAAGGAATTGTAAAACATAAACGCAATGCTTCAACTCATCGCAAAATTTTCAGGGTTGAAACGGCTTCCCTAAGCTCTGTTTAAGCAGTCGTTGTACAATTTTTAAAGTTTTCAGTGTTGCACTCTTGCAGGGAACAATATCGGCGATCAACCGGTCGAGTACACTATCGTCATAGGCACCAACACACAGTTTCGCTTCTGTCGAACTAACCATTCAGTGTCCCTTGGATGGCTGGGAACACGACGGACTGCGGCAATGGAGCCCTGTTGTCGTTCTTGTTTTTTTTTTTTTTTTTTTTTTCCCCAACGCGACTGCCGGCCGGATGTTGTGCATAAAGCGGGAAGCAGCTCGCAGCCGTCGACTATAACGAGAGCACGATGGTCATAATGGTGTCGAGAAGCTGTGTTTCGCAACTACGTTTTACGGTATACATTAAAAATATTTTTAATGAAACAAAAGTATACTGACATTATGTAACAATTCACATTGCAGCCCGTCTAAAGAACTTTTAAACAAGTAATCAAAAACATCTGCAACGCAATTAGGAGTTAAGCTAGTGGCATTTGAATAAATAGCTAACACTTAATTATGTTAATAGTTTCGATTTAAAAAATAACTACAAGTCACAAAATAGTCTTCAAAAAATTCTGTATATATATATATATATATATATATATATATATATATATATATATATATATATATATATATATATATATATAATTTTTTTTTACAGTAATTTGAGGTAACTTAGTACTACCAGCCTAATTTAATTTCAAATTACATATTTAAGATTTTATGAATACGGTTGTGTTCCTGATGAATAAATTTGCTAATAATGAAGTATAAGTAAAGGTTGAAGGCCAAAAAGCGATTATATAACAGAAAATGTGAGGTACACTGTTACCCCAAAATGGTACAAAGTTACCCCAAATGACTGTATTAAATCTCATTATGGGTACTAATTATATTCTGGATTTCATAATATTTTTTCCTGGGGGGGGGGGGGGAGAGAGAGAAAACAAGGTTTTAAGCATTGTTGATTTGTTTAAGTATTGTTGATTTGATATTAAATGCTCCGCTGTGGTAAAATAAAACACCTGACTGCCATTTGCTTGAAATAATAATAATAAAATATACGATACTGTGTTTGGTGGGACATGCAGTAAGTCGGGTGAGTAAATAACTACAGCTTATTTCGAAAGTAAGAAGTATTAATTAACTCTTGTCGAATGTGTTTCCGTGATCTGGCATTTGCGTGCCAGTTTCTGGCAATTCAAATATATTGTTTACATGTAGAGTCCCAGAAACACGGCTGTAGAGTCCAGTCAAATCATTCTCAGGTACTTTTAACTATCTGTGAATAAAAATCGAGAGTAATTGAGTGGTGTCTTAAAGCTGTTCAAGTGGGAAAAATTATAACTTTATATTTATATGAAATAGTGGTAGTTTTATAGACGTTACTTGTAAGGCTAGGAATATTTCGCAAGTTCAACGACCAACATGCTAGAATCCATTATCTTGTGTATACCAAAGCCCTACCATTTGTCCATTACCTGCTACTCATTCAGACAACAGACAATGAAGGAATACACGGGGCTTGAGTATGCATAGGACATTGGATTCTAGCATGCAGGTCATTGAACTCGCGAATTTTTCCTAGCCCTAGTTACTTGGAGTACATTTTCCTCTTACAAAAAAAATTGGGTAGCCAGTTTTCCAATAACGGCATTTCAAAGATATAATTTGCATTTGTTTACATCATACAAAATTGGAGAACCAAGAAATATTACTAAATGAAATAATTCGCAATATAACTACATGTCCCGAGCAACTGCTTGAAGTATGTAAAAACCCACTGCAAACATTTTTTTGCATTTACAAAAAATTCTAAATTATGCTAATATATTGTCCCTTTTAGCAATTTTTATTTAGATACAAAAATATTTTATAATGGGTTTTTATATGCTTCAAGCCGTAGGCCGTAACATTTAGTTTTGATGTGATATTTTTCCTTTCATTAAGTTAACTGGTTTCCAAGTTTTGTATGAAGTAAAAGTATGCAAATTTTGACTTTGAAATGTCACTACGGGAAAACTGGCTGAGGTAAAAATTTTTCGTAAGAGGTAAATGTACTCCCAAAAGTCTACAAAACTAACCCTATTTTAAACAAATATAAAATTATGATTTTTCCCCACTTGAACGCCATTAAGTTTGGGAATTACAAGGCGAGTTGGAATTACTGCTGTTTATTTATTGTGTGGTTTTTCAGAAACATATAGTAAATAAAACAAATTGCCTTGCTAAAAACTCGCAAATACAAAACATTAGAACTATTAATGACGAAATTGGTAATATATATATATATATATATATATATATATATATATATATATATATATATATATATATATATATATATATATATCAATTTAAATCATGAATACATTCTCGCCTTTCCGAAAACTTTGTGTTAAAAAATATTTTCGAAGCCACTATTAAACTAGAGAGCAAGGGCTTAATAGTGATGTAGTGTGTTGCGTTAGACAACAGCAGTGTGTTCACTTCCAAGGGTTATTACGACAGGGGCGCCATTTGGTGCCACAGGGGGGGGGGGGGGAGCAAATGCCCCCCTCCTGGATTTAGAATTTTATGTGTAAAAATATATTTTTTGTATTTATAAATTTTAATAATACTAACTTAAGCACATAAAACTGAAGTTTTATTATTAAAGTATCTAATTTATTCATGCTTATTAATAAAAAAAGATGCAACAAGGTCACTGTCACCGGAAAAAAAATCTTGCCCCCCCCCTCCTAGAAAAACCTGAAATGACGCCCCTGCATTACGACAGAACATGTTCAAATTGATGGCCGCGACGTGATTTGCACATGCGTATGCGATGGTTCAAATTGCTTTGAACACGGTGTAATAAAATGGCCGGCGGGATGGAGCGGCATGCAGCAGTAATGTTGTTATTCACAATAACACATCATTACATTCACCTGCTTCCTACTTTAACTTTCCTTATGAGACCGGACTAATGAGGCATCCTGTATGAAAGGAAAAAAATAACCTAGGTTTGAAAAGTGCTCACTTTATCCCGTATCTATAAGTTCGCAGACTACTCTACACGACACGCCATGCGTATTATACTGAGGAACAGATGTTTACATTTGATAGGTCTCAAATGACACCCCTCGTTCTTGAGCTGTCTAACGAACGACCTGGGCAACGGCCACACGACAGGTCTCGAATATATTTAGTCTAACACATTCGGCAGCCATGTTTGATCGCGTTTAAGAGGCCTCCCTACCTACGCTTCAAACGCCTTGCAGTGAGGTACTATTCTTTTTTTGACGAAACTATTTAACGCAAATGACATTTGTACATCTACGAAGAGAACACATACTTCAAACTATGCGGATATAGTTTTAAAAATTCTGCACGTTAATTAGAAGAATCATTTTCGGGCGCCTCAAATTTGCCAAAAATGGGGTTTCCAGACTACCGTATATTCATAAACAACAACCGGGTCCCAAAAACACAACTATAGAAACAAGCGTTAGACTTTGAACTATGCCGCCCACAAATAAAATAATGTGGTCACAGCTTAAAGTCCCATAGTAAAGCACTGCACTCCATATGAGTAGCTTGCGCGGAGAGGCGATAATACATTACGTACGTCAGTTATCGAAGCCCTTGCCGCTCCTGGCCCTCACACACACCGCACACACACAGCCTATGCAAGGCTACTCGCCTCAACCGATTAAAATCAGTGCACTTCCTGACCTCAACAAACTTGGAACCTAACGTTAATTATTATCATATCTACACTCAATATTCGTGACTTTTAGCTATCACATTTTATCTAAGTATAATGAAGTGGACGAATAACAACACATTAAACCTAAAAGTTCATATAATTAAACGGTACAAAATATCGCAGTAGAAAGTAGCTACATTTGTTACACAACTGAAAGTATACAACAGTAGAGCAGCATAGAGGATATGTCGTCCAAAACTATATATGCAACTAGTTTACTTGTAACGAGAAGAGAATGCCATCTGAACTCGTTTTTTCAGCTCATATAACCGCTCTATGTAAACGGAACATATTTAAAAGCCAATGACACTGACCACGCTGAATTTTTGTTAATTTCTGCCAGACACAAAACTTCGCATGATTTAATTGAAAATAATACAATAGGGTCTTAGTAGTCTTATTTTTACTACGCACGTTGTATACGAAATATTAAAGCGTATTTAGGAAATAATTAATATAATATAACACTTAAGAAAATAATTGTCTCTTACCTTGTAATAAAGCCTAGGTTACTTCTAGTTCCAAAATGACACGCACCTAATCGTAACACGTAATCTTTCTGTTAGGAAACCATCCCAGCTTTCGCTTGATGGAGGTTACGAGGAATTATGGGTATTTGAACTCAGTATGACCAGGCCACAGACTAAATAGTAAGGATACAGACGTGAAATTCCATACTTGGCCGCTTATTGGTTGCCCGAGGCTGTTGACACCAAGCCCGTGTCTGTTTGGTTCCTGCATGTTAGGGCAGGTTTCTTATTGGCCTGGATACCGGCTAGTGAGGCAGCCGCCCTACACTGATTGCCGGTAGGCGTTTCCGCTATGTTGCAGAGCAGCGAAGAAATGTTGCTGGTGTGTGTGACTTGCGTTTTGTCATATCGGTTAGTTCACTTCTGTACCCCTAAATATTCTGTGACCAGACTGGGAATAAAATTGCGGGTCTTTCCGACAGAGTGTGCTATGTTTAACCAGAGCGCCACTTTGCTCGGTTGGAAATGGAGTGTTTTTATAATATTCCTGGCTGGTTTATGAATGGTTTCTAGTGGGGAATATAAGTGAGGGTCTGGCAACACTCTGGCACGTAGCCTGTGGAGGGTTACGCCTGGCATGTTTCCGAGAATAGCGCCCGCCGTGAGACCACCTGCCAAGCCGAGTGTATTGACGTGCTGGCCACGTGGCGATTGTCGCACACAATAGCGGGTCCAGGGAGGCCCGAGTTCCCCTTTCAACTTTGATGTATAGTTTGTCCTTCAAATATTTCAAATTTTAAAGTAGTATATTCAATTATTTGTTTAGGAGACGACTTAAATAACACCATTTTGCATTTTTATTCGGGGAAGTGCCCCCGGACCCCTCCCCCTTGTTTGACTCAAGGTGTGGGCATATTTACCCCCCTAAAAATAGAGCTGGATCCGCCCTTGATCGCGACACACTGATATTCATACACGGATAACCCAGCCACACCGTAAAAAATCTGAAAAATTTACTTGACAAGTGTTAGGTACTGCGAAGAGACGCGGGAATTTCGTGGATTCGTTTTAGAACAAGTTTGATTTTAAAGTAAATTTCCGCGATTGGGTTACTTTTTGTAAATAGGGGCCTGAAAAATTCAAGTTTTCTTTTGAGCACAAGCTAGGACTCAAACAACTGTAAATTCGAGGTAATTAAGCAATTGGCTTTTGACTTATTTGACGCATCTTGCAGCGCGCTCAGCCAATGATAAAGAAGCAAGTTAATGCAATATTAAACATGTGTAGGGCTCGGTAATTTTCGCGAAAAGATTTTTGCCTCACTTTGTTTCAGTGCCTTACGTGCGCACCTGCATCTCTGCTATGTGGTCAGTGATTGGATGCCGTAACACCCAGCGTGTGGAGGTTAAACCAGCAAATCACAGACGTGATGTGTGGCAGTTATCCGTGTACTGATTGGCACAGTCAAATGAATAACGACTCTGCACAAAAACACTCTGTCAATAGCCATGCAGTTGAGCTGCAGGTGTGCACGTAAGACACTGAAACAAAGTGGGGCAAAAATGTTTTCGCGAAAACTACCGGGTCCTAAACATGTGGCATCCCTGTGTCAGCGTACAACCAATGAGCAGCTGTAGTCTACTTCTGTACAAAAATATTCTTGGCTATAGGCTACATGTCAGAAAAAAACTGCGGACTTTTCCCGTCTCTGTTTATGATACTTGTCCTTGAAGACTCTGAACCAATTTCAAACTTGCACGAGAATAATCACTGACTATAGCGATACCACTCACTGGAGCAGCGGCCAATGAACAAGCAGCTGAGGGCTGAGTGGGTACAGGTCTCTGGAGTCCATGGGTGGATCCAGCTCTGGATGCTGGAGGGAGCTATGCCTTAAAACATAGCTACACACACACCTTTAAAAAAAGAGAGAGAGAGTCCAAGGGTCCTCCCGTGGAAAAAATTTGAATTTTAAAGTGTAAAATGCTTCTATTATAGGAGTTTCCAAAAAAAAAACTTTAATAAATAGTAATATTTTGAAGGATAAATTAGAGTTTACAAGTGAAAACTTTTGTGCTGATATAAAATAAATAAATTACAGTTTTTTATATTCTCTATGTTGTTGCAAAAATATTGTGCTGTTATTGTTGTGCTGTCTTTTATAAAGTTCTAGAAAATGTATTTTCAATATTTTACTTGGCGCTTAGTTTGTCTTACATTTTTGGAGCAGTCTCAGGAAGGGTCATGGCCCCCTATGCTCCCCATTTTTTTCTAGATTCGCCCCTGGTTCAGTCCAGTTGGAAGGACGTTGAACCCGATAAATTTCCGAGTTTCCGGCTACTAACTTGTATGTGGCATTTATTACCCTACGTAAAATGTAGAATTAGTGCACTGTACACGTCATTTCACATACAGGAATGTGGAACTCATAAGAGAACACTGCCGTACTACATGCGTATCTCGTTAACAGAAATTAGAAAGAAAGTTCGAAACGAAAAAAAAAAAATAATAATTTTACAAAACTAGTGGTTAGCATACTGAATCGCTGTAAATTCGTCGAACTCCCGCCGTAAATATGCATATGATTTAGTTTCCATGTATGTGTTCGATAGTAATTAAAAAAAAAAAAAAAAAAAAAAAAACGAGTGAGATGCGTTTTAATATTCTTATTTTTATTTATGGAATATTTTACCTTACTATGTAAGAAATATTATTTTCCCTGTACAGAAAATTTTATATACGTTTGTCAGTTAATTTACAACACACGTAAGGGGTAATTTCTCTGGCAAGTAAGATAATTGTAGCCGATTTTTTTACAGAAATAAAAAGCTAAGCTTATTTTTATCTGTATCTTTCTGCGACTTGTTAGTAAGTTAAGTGAGCTTTTGTCTCACCAACAGTGAGGTAATTTCAGACAGTGACGCATATACTCAACACAATGAGAGGGACTGGAACAGGAAAAAAAAATTTCCTGGAACTATTTCGGGAAACCACGGAAAACCGTGTCGTATAACCGGCGTATAGTCTTATGATGAAAATAAATAACATATATATTGTAAATACTGCAATTTAGGTTAGGAAAGTCGTAGAAAGTCTGTTAGGATTGCATTGTGATTATAATTGTACGTTTTATGTGACTCGAGGGCAAGAGTTTGTTTAAAGTAATGCATGTGTAATTTAGTTTTGCGTTCTGGCGAGAGGCGCAATATGAACAGAGAATTTTGGCATTGTGTCACAACAGATTGACGCTTACCGCAGCAGGGGAGGGAAAGTTTGGAAAACAGGGGGTGAAAGCGAGCGAGCAGCCTTGAGCCGACGAGGGGCGCGCGGCTTGGATGCTGAAAATTGGGGCACAGAGAGGCGTGGCTACGCCCACCCTCCTGCTGAGCAATTTAATAGTAAGAATTAAAATAAAAAAAAAAGATGCAATAAATTGATACGGAGGACTGTCAGGGATTGTTGTCGTCGTCACCCACGAGAGACGCGATTGGCTGAAAGTTAAAATGGGGGCGGTCCTAGGAGAGTTCGCCACATAGGCGCGTAGGCGAAAGTTAAGAGGGAGTCGGGGGCGGCAACCTCCTCGAGGGGTGGACGCGTCGTGTGGAGCCACCGCGGTTATTTGCGGGAAGCCGTGTATAAAACTGATTCTGGCCACGACTGTCACGAAGAGTGAAATTTTCGCGCTAGGTCGTGATTAAAAGCTGTAAAACGATAATCAGTATAGTATATCATCTATCGTGGGACTGACGGAACAAGTTCCGAAGTATGGAAGGACATAACTGCCGGTGTTTTCAATCAATAGTAATAGAAAACTACAACATTAAAAGAGAGAGGATATAACAACCGACATGCATTACTCAATTATAAAGAAAACACAACACTGTCAAGCGAAATAACTTTAAGTAAAACCGCTGCTTGCAAAGATAAAAAAAAAAAAAAAAAAAAAAAAAAAGTGAAGTGGAAATTTAAGAATAATGCCAGTAAACAGGCTACCAACTTAAGCGCAGGGATACCAACCGAGATGAAACCGAGATGCAGAAGGACATCCAGTGAAATGGGCGCCAGAACAGGTTGAATGTATTAAATTGGTAGAACGATTAAATAAAGGACAGGTACACTACAGTGCTGATTTGTGGGGTGAGAGGGTGACCCCACAACCTCCCTTCGTCACTCCTCTGAATGCGCCTGTCTCTGAAATGAACGAGGATATATTGTAGGCCTACTAAAATTGAACATGTATTGCGGCAAGTTCGTTAACTATGCTTGAACTCCAATGTAGTGCAACAAAGTTTTTTATAATCCTGGTCTGCAAACCCAGAAACATTTATTATTATCCGACAGAAGAGGGTGAGGGTGGGGGTGCACTGCCATCTATATTTTAAAGTATTTTCCCCAGTTAGTATATTACACCTTACATTGTCAGATAATACATTCCTTACATATTATCCGGCATTAGTTGGAAAATAATGAAGATTGTGTTACATCTAGGGGACGGAAAATTTCGCGAAGTCAATGACCTGCAGGCTAGAATCCATTATCCTATGCATATTCAAGCCCCGTCTATTCGTTCATTGTCAGTTGTTCCACAGAGTAGCAGCTAGTGGACAAATGGTCGGGGCTTGAGTATGTATAGGATAGTGCATTCCAGCATGCAGGTAATTGAATCCGCGAAATTTACCGGCGCCAAGTTATATCTTATCTTCAACATACGTACGATAATTTGCAAGTAATTTACTATCTAATAAAATACGTAGCCGATTAGAGCACGAGATGTCAAACCTGTTGACACGCCTCCAGAAATTACTTGTGGCGGGGAAACTACTGTAAATTAAACATGACCTTGCACTATCACTCTTAACGAAAAGCAATGGTTTCTAAGACATAATAAATAATACAAAAATTAATTGCCCCGTTAGTAAATTGTAAATAGCTCGTAGACGTTCAAGACAGACCTCAGCTATCAGCAGCAAACAGAACGCGAGGGGCGACGATACGTAACAACGGTATGCGAGAAACCTATGCGAGTAAGAACAGATCTGCCGTACTAACTGTCCTGCGTAACATTAAGTGGAATCAAATAATTGCTTGGACTGTTTATACTAATATTAGCAAAAAAGAAGCGTGGAATTAAGGTGGGCCCCTACCAGGTCCCGTGTTATAACTGGGCAATTACCCAGGGCGGCAATCAGGACGGGGCGCAACTCGCAAGAAGAATTTTTTTTTAAATACAAATATTTACTTGATGAATTACGCCCTTTTGTAATTTTATGTATTTCATGCACCCACATTCTTAAGAGAAATAATACAAAACAGCGAATTAATTTTTTGCATAACATTTGTGGGGGGAGGGGGTAATTTGCTCAGGGCGCCAGGCAGCTAAACACGGGACCTACCCAGGCCGCTGAACGACGTTCAGAGCTTCGACCGTTATAGAATTATTTGAAAACTGCCCATCGTGGGTAAGTTATGTCTGCTTACAAATAGTATTCAAAGATCATTGCAGACGTGTATAACCATTTCAGGTACCGTAAACTAGGTATACTTTGCACCAGCATGGGTAACTTTCCATCACCAAAAATATTTGTTTCTAGTTCGTTTGTTGAAATAAAGACCGTCACGACTGGGTATTTAAAAATTATAATATAATACCATCGAATACAATCACTTGTCTTTCAACTATCAGCATAGAAGATATATTTTTTGGTGGTGCAAAGTTACACATGCTGGTGCAAAACATACCCAGTTTACGGTACTTAACTTTTTCATTAAAGTTTATTTTAAGTTGTCAGAAATGGCGAAAATGTGTGTTTCAGTGGTCCTTTTAAGATATGAATATTTTGACGTAGAATCTTTTAAAACGTGTAGACGTGTACAATATTCTTTTATCTTTAATATTACGACATAAAATGATAACGTTATCACCGAATGTCTCACAGAGGCGAGTCGGCGAGAAGAAAATGATAGGGTCACCACACAAGAGGGCGTAGTAGATAAACAAGTGCTGAAATCTTCAGTTGAGATCTAAATGTTTTGAAAGTCAATACATAAAAACTACAAAACAGCAATCTGCCAACTTTATGAACAAACAATCATCCAGAATAATTCGTCTGTTAAGCGTGATCCCTTGCGCCGCAATAAAATGTGCGAGATTTCCGCATCAGAGATATACAATAACCGAGAAAAATTTTTGCTCAGAAAGTTGCCAAAAATTATTGTCTAGGATTGCTGTTTTTTTATTTTTGCAAACTGGCTTCGGGAAAACCAACAATTCGGAACTAACGCTATAGCGCAGGATAATATACCAAACACTCTTAATGTTTTATAGAGGCAAGTTGTCGGCGAGATGCACGCCAATTCACTGACTTGCTCCTAACGGTTAGGGAAGGCGTGACGCGCGTGCTGTGTCCTCCTTACATATTCCGCACTTCTAGACCTCAAACACGCAAAATACATCCACACAGGCAGCCACCTTAAGTGCTGATACGAGCTGTGTCTGGGGTTACGAGGGAAGTAAGGGCGGGGAAGCACCCCGAGAAAAGACGACGACCAACGACAACTTCCGCGACGTTTCCCATATCAGGGGCGGCGCCACCGGGATTATAACCCGGTTCTTCGTGGTGGGAGGCGAGTGGTCTAACCACTACTCCAAATATTGGCATTTCCAAGTGCAAGACAGTAACGAAACGTGGTCGTATTACAAGATAATCGGTTTTAATTCCGACTATACTATAATCACGTGACATTAAGGTCGTGGTCTTTCATTTATTTCAAACAATTACAAATAACTCAAATATTTTGTAACCAAATGCTTTGAAAAAATATGAGACTACGCTCAGTCATACGATACACGATTTTGCCATGGCGTTTTGTAAAATAATGTACCGTTTGTTAGCAAAAAATTGTGTTTCTTCCTTTTGGCCCGTTTCAACAACAAAATATGTGATATTTTAGGGTCAAAAATCTAAATATCCGTTTGGTGTATTGCAACAGAAAATTACAGATACAAAATATGACACAAGTGTTAAAACTGTAAGAATGAATTTTTTAAAACCCTGCACTAAAGAACGAGGCCTTAAAATACCTGCCAAGCACAACCAATAGGGACCTAATACACGTGCGGTAGTGGGCGGTTGGCATAGTGCCTAGACCACTCGCAACCCACCAAGGCTATCCCCGGATTTTCGCACGTGACAATCGTGCCGGACGATGCCGCTGGTCGGCGAGTTTTCTTGAGCATTTCCAGTTTAACCCACCCACTCATTCCGGCACTGCTCCAAACTCACATCATGTCATCTCGCACCTGCGCTAAAGACCTCGACGTTCAGTGCTTACCAAATTATCTTCATTCATTCACTCAATAAGCGCGTATAGCGATACACAATTCGTACCTCGCTTCTTGCACGCTACCGGGTAGAGAGAATCACTGCACAGTTCCACAGGAAACTCAATAGGCTATTTGTTTGTGTGTAGTTACTGCTGAGCACCACTCCGGCAGTGGTACAAGAACGAAACAATCTTGGCGGGTGGTACACGAGCCTGAAACTCGGCACATAAGGTAAGTGGACTTTACGTATCGTCGACAGCGAGATCGTAAGAGACTGTGACACACGACTTAGAACAATAAAAGGAGCTGGGAAAGAAGTCGGTCATGGACATCATTAAAAAACCATCCCAGCATTCGCCTGAAGCATTTTTCGGAAGATCAGGATGGCCGGAGCCGGGGATCGAATCCGTGCCCTGAATACGAGTCCAGCGTGTTACCACCTCGCTCGATTTTACGCCGGTACGTGTGCGAAGACACAGGTACGTCTTGCATGATTTGGCCGGAGAGGCGGCCAGGCCGTCTGGCCGTCGATGTCGAGGCGGTATGACCCTGGAACTGAGGCTGACGTCAAGCCGAGATAAGTGGCCCCGCGAGGAGGGGGAGGCCAGAGGGATGGGAGATAACACGATAAACTGTCTGGAGCCTTGCCACCAAACGCCAAGTGGTTTAATGCCCGCCAATTTCAATGGACACAGGGCGGGAAGTCGGCCCGCTAGCCTCTGGCCTCCCCCACAGCCGCGACCAGGAAATAGTACTGCTGCACGCTATCTGTCCACGATGCTATAGCTGGTTTGGGATAAAGTGAGCTACTTTGATACCCCAGCTATATTTTTCTCTTCAAGTAATTTTTACTTTTCTCCTACTTTTTAATATATATAACGTAACATAGTAACACTGAAAGTGTACAGTTGTACGACTCTTAAAAACTAGCTCAACAATATTAGTTCGACAAAGGATATTCTCGCCGCTAGTTACTCCAGTATTTAAAGATGATGGTATATCGGTACATCCACATACTCTTTAGAAACGCTATAGTTTCTCGCCAGATGTACGACCGGGTGATATACGTCTGACACTCCGTGGCTGTCCTCAAACCAATAACTAGGGACCTGAAAAATTCGCGTTTTCTTTTACGCACGCGTTAGAATTCCAACAAGTATAAGTCAGTGTCACTTTCGCTATAGGTAGAGTCGCGATTTTATGGCGAAAAGATTTTTACAACATTTGGTTTCGATGCGTCATGTGCACACCTGCAGCTCTGCTACATCGTCTGTGGTTGGATGATTTTACTCTCACTTGCCTTGGCAAATTATAGACATACAGACTCACAATAATATTATTCTGATTGGTGCAGTCAAATGAGAAACGTGTCTGAACAAAGACACGCTGTCAATAACCTTGAAACAGAACTGCCGATGTGCACGTGAGTCACTGAAACAAAGTGGGGCAAATATCTTTTCGCGACAAAATCGTGGCCTTTGACTCATTTGACATCCCCTGAAAGTCTCTGAGCCATTATAAACAATATACCTTAACGTGCCCCATACCACTGTGTCAGCGAGCAGCTAATGAACAAGTGTTGTCTGCTTGAATACATAGTTCTTCTTGGAGACTAGCCTACATGTCAGTGAACCTGCAATTTTTTTCCGGTCTCTACCAATAACAGCCATTAACCATTACAATGGTGTCATTTTTATTGACTCAGTCAAATAGGGCAACAGCCCCGCGTACAAGAAAAAGTCAGTGAGCGTTTTATAAGCTGAAAGGACGTTGAGACCAAGCAAACAGTCCAATTTTCTCGCGATAAACCTTAATCTCTAGTAATAATTCATTCCAATAATTCTCCAGTAAAATTATAAAATATCGTTATTTCTTTTTAAGTCCCGGGCGTCCCACACACGAACCGCTAAGTTCTGTTGTGAATCAGTACATCTAACCACACGAATTAAGAGTATTGTGCACCGCTTTCACATCCCCGCGTTTGACGCTTGGAACAGCGGAGCGGTAAGATCCAATATACCACGCTCGACGTGAGACAAATCGCCTCTATTCACAGCGTACTTAATTAGCGTGTAAGGTGTTCGTTGAACTCTTTTACCTATGTAACAAAGGGGTGTTGTTTTGTCCCTTCGCCTCACTTCACCATCACCGGCTCTTGAGAGCCCTATACAGCTTGTGCATGAACATCGTTGCAGCGTGGTACGAGAAAGTTTCTTTAAGAATTACTACTAAACGTATGTTAAATAATTTATCTACGAAAAGAAAACACATTAAACACTATGCTTCTCTAGATTTTTTAAAAGTAATAACCAGAGATGATGGTTTTTCGCCAGTAAACTTGACTGTTTCCTGGATTTCAACGCACGTTCAGCTAATGAAAAGACAACTGGCTTTCGCTTGTACGGGTAGCTGTTACCTTATTTGACTGGACCTAAAAGGTCACAAGTATAAAAGAATATTTCCTTATCTTTTTCAGTTAATTTAGCGGAAGCTAGTACATGTATTTGACAGTTATTTGGAGGGAATGTAGAAAATGTATAGATACATGTTTGTATGTCAGAGGCTTCTTCACTTCAGGCCAATGTATAGGGACGGATGATTTTCGCGAAGAGATCTTTGCGTCAGCTCGTTTCATTGCTTTACGTGCACATCTGCACCGCTGATTCAAGGTTATTGGTAGCATATAACTCTAAATAGAGGCACTAATCATTTGAGTGTGCCCCAATCGCAGTAAGGTCACTGGACAATCACACGTCTGTGGTTTGTGACGTAGCAGAAAATATTGTTGAAAAATTCATCCCTGGGTGAGACCACGTCTTACGGGTGCCGACTACCTCGGAACCTCGGCACGAGCAAGGATCGGATAAACATGTTAAATTATTAGAGAATATGATTTATCGCGGGAAAACTTGACTATTTGCTATGTTTCAACGCACGTTTAGTTTACCAGAAGATGACTGACTTTCGCTTTTATGTGGAGGTGTTGCCCTATTTGACTGATCCAATAATAATCCCACTGTTGTAATATTTGATGCCTATTATTGGTTTGCAGAAAGCTACGTTGTGTCAGACGAACATTACCTAACCATATGTGTTGTAATTAACTACAGAGTTTTCAAGGGTATGTTGGCACAAAACACTTACGCGATATATCATCCTCTCTATAAATAATATTCGGTGTGGCTTAGCACCTGTTAAACATACATATATGCCATCACTGATATTATTTCTTTCTTCTCAATGAGGCCCACGTTGCTACTAGGACCTTTAGAGCTAGGTATTTAAAATACATGTAATACTGTGAACCAATAAGTAGGGAAAAAATATTTCGCGCATTAAATGACCAGCATGTTAGAATCCACATTCCTGTATGTACACAACCCCTGGCCATTTGTTCATTAGCTGCTACTCTTTGGAATAGCAGACAATGCACAAATAGACACATAGGAAAACTGTTTTTAACATGCGGGTGATTGAACTAGCGAAATATGCATCTCCCTGCTAATAAGTATACTTTTAAAAACGCTTGGAAACTTTTGTTTATTCATGTAGCAATATTATCCTCTCCTCAATGAAGAAATTGTTTCTGCCCAAATGGATATACAGTAATTATAAATAATCAAAATGACTGAGCAGCGCATAAATTAATTCCGTATACTAGTCACTGCTCTCAGGTAGGCAGCTACTTGAATCCGCCTGTCGCGAATAATTCTTTTGCAAAGGTTCCTATCCCCCTATGTCACCAACATCTCCATGCTCTACGCAGTGATTGCATGAATTTAATGAATTGCTGCTCTACGAGTTTAGCTAGCCAATTGACATCTACTTAACTAGTACATAACAACACGACACTACATCACTCCAGCCTCGTTGGAGGGGAGCTTCACTCCACCGCCGATCACACAAACACGCCACTATGGCAACAACTCCCTCCAACTTTAAATAAAGGGTTCGAAGCCCAGCTAAAACCGTTACACACGCCCTGCCGTTGGTTTAATGCCCCGCCTGGTAGTTTTACAGTGACTTAAAAAAAAAAAACATGATAATCTTCAATGCGAATAATTCCAATATTGTTTTGTTACAAATTTAAAATTTGTACCTGCACAAATCAAGCAAAATACTTTTATTTTTTGCGAACAAACGGTATTTTATTTTGTAAAACACCTACAATCAGGCATCGTAAAGGTGGTGATATTAATTTTTTTTTCAATGCATTCCTTTAAGAAAGTTCTGAGTTTTTTTCACCAGTGTGAAAATAAAAAAAAAGTTCCTATTAAGGCCTTAAATGATTTGCAACTAGACTGTTGGGGTACAAATAAATATAAAAACACTCATCGAGTTATAGAAACTTCGGTTTCCGGTCTCGCGACGGCACGGACATCGGGGACATATGAGTAATCGGCGGCGGCCTGATACAGTCAGTTTGTCGTGCACACCTCGGACTGGCAAGTGGCTGGATCCCGCGCGACCCCCGAGAGGGGAGAGCTACCACCAGGCAGGGTGGCCGTCGTGACGTCCCCAGGGAGGAGGTGTGGGGGTGTCTAGGGCGCCGCCTGGCCTCCGCCCCTGGCGCCTGGCGGCAAGCAGCGTGATTGACCTGTCTTCTTACCTCGTGCACACAGCATCTCAGGCAACCCCGCGCGCCTTAGGTTACCCGCACTGCATTGCAACCACCAGAACGACACTATATATACACTGTTCACGATAAACCGAGCACTGCTTAAATATTTCTTTCAGCCATTCTACAATCATATTTACATTTTCCAACATGGAAACTTCTCTGAAATTTAAAACCGCTGTAAGAGTTTCACTACACTGAAAACTCAAAATCTTTGGCTTCGATAAAATACAAATTTTGGATGCAATAAGTGTTGCGGAGTGCTCATTTTAAAGTGAACAGACTGTACGTAGAGACCTGCACATTTTCCATATTTTTTGCCAACAGACTAGACTACGTTGTTCGCTTGCCTCCAACTCTCTCTCACTCACTCACGTCCTGCACGCAATATGCAGTCCACAAAACAAGGTATTATTGTTAAACCGGGACAAAAATTATTTCGGGGGATAATGTTGGTACTAATGTTCTCCGTTATTTGCTGTTCTCCTTGCTCGTCTTCATCAAATATGCTTTCAAATAAAGACGATCTCCTAACGCGAGAGTGCCGTCTCCTTTCGTACTCCGTGCGACTGCTACAAACACGCCATCGCACGAGAACTGAAGGACAAGGGGAAATACAACGGTAACCCAGTCACTATGTACCACAACTGAGTTATATGCATTTCAGAGTAAGATACGTGACACTAAAATCTGATCAATATCTTTATTGTTTATAATTAAACATTTTTAGATACCATATTATAGAACAAATTGCAAAATAATAAAATACATAAAAAATATGTATTACTAATTAATTGATGTAATATGAATACGTGTATGCTATTGCTATGGAATCATTACTGCCCTGAGCTGCCATTTGTGGCCATAATGTTTTATCTTTTGTATCAGGATATACAGTTTATCACCATATCTATCTAGCATTAAGCCCCACAGTGGCGTGGCGTGTTTGTGTTGTAGCTACGGTAAGTTGTATTTCGCCACGTCTGTACAAATTAGAGAGTTGTCAATTAGAAGTGGCATCACACTCGTACCTTGCCACTACTGATAGCCAGCTCATGAATTTGTATAGACGTCACAAAGTACATCTTATCTTGCTAACACATCCATACCGCTGTTTCCCCAGGTCCTTCAATTTAACTCGCCAGTTTTTGAGTACCTTAAAAAAAATTTCCAAAAGTGAGAATATGACTTACTTCTTGACAATTTCACGATCCACGCTTTTTTATACGCTAAAGAAAACAAGGAAAGGTAAGCCGTGCGGGCAATACTGATGCGGTCGTCGAATAATACAGCCTTTACGATCATTGTGCTGAAGCAGCGCACAGTGTTTACATCTTAGTAGGGGCGCACGGTAAAATATTGGACTCTCTTTCGGGTGAGTCCGGGTTCTGATTTCTGTTCCCCGTCGTTTCCTCTAAATAGCTCCAGGCGAATGCTGGAATGATTCCTTAACAAATGCGATCGCTGGTTTCTATCCTATTTCCTGCCCTTTTGTATAGTTGTGTGTTACCGTCTCTCATGACCTCGCTGTCGACGAGACAGAAAGCCTAATAAAATAAATAAAATACATTTCCCACGGGAATACGCTTTTTTTTTTACGAAAATATTTTACATGTGACCATTGTGTTAATGTACGAAAAGAAATGACACTTCGAAAAATGACGGAATGTTACAGTTAAAACACAGTGTTCATTACAAACACTGTTTCTAATTCCTCTAGAAAATCTAAAAACTGTATTTCCAGAGTGTTGTTCTTCTGAATGTAATAACCGGATGTGTGTGAAACTCAGATACTTTGCTACAGAATTTCCACCAATAAAATTATATGGTCACCGCTACGTGGCATAGTAAAATTGTATCGGAGGGAATCTTGCACGCTGGTTCAGCGTTTGACTCGAGGCGACGAGCATTTAATGCGAGTTTCAAGGTCTCTCTTATAACTCCGTCATTTCTGAGTCTCTAAAGCGTAGGTAGCCGGCGCCCTTAAGTCAAGCTAATGCTATTTTTTTTTTCTGAGTTACGAATCAGGTTTGCATATTTTAAATACCGCAGTCTGGAAACACCGGTTTTCAGCAGTGTTGATTGGGTGGTCGAGGATTTATGTAACTCTAAAGGTCGTTTAGATCTGGCGAACCGACACGATTATTAAACGTGATACGTGTGTGATTGAGGAGTAAGCTTTCAACCAGACACGTAAATAAAAAAAAAGCGAGTTTAACATATTTTCTATACAAGGTTGGTGAATTATACACGAATATGTCGTGATATTTAATTAATCCTAAATTACCTGTCTGATGAGTAAATCCAAAACCAAACAAGCCCACCCCATCATAAATTCGCATTTATAACGAGGCACAAAAGCTGCTTTCCATTGGATGACGTAGAGTCAGAGTGGACCTAGAGCGGGACAAGGGAGACAGTCTGCCCGGCACGGTGGGTTAGAAAAAAAATGGGGTGGTCGAAGGTGTCTAAAATGTTAGGTTTTAGATCAGAAATAAACGGAAAGACGATGGGGCAAAACACAATTCTTGGCCCGGGCGAAGGAGAGCCTACATTCGTCCCCTTGCGTACAGTTACGAAATGCTGCTTCTGGCATGTTTACAACTTTTACAGCCCGACGACCCAATAATACTCACTCAGAACTAGACACGACCATATGTTTTCTGTAATAACGTATCCCAACATATAAGTTGCTTCGCTTCCATGTAAAACAGAATAAGGTGGATTTGCCCGGTTTTGTAAGTTTGCTCTTCGGTAAATGTTTCGACACGTCTAAAGGTTGGCATAAAGGCGAACACATGAGCACAGTAGCTGGGAGAGTTGGAGATCAGCCACTGTAACCAACAGACGATTAACTTTGGACACGCCGCGCAGCTCTCAAGGTGGGAGGTAACGCCCGGGCTAATATTGTCACCTCACGGAACTCCGATAGTTACGACGTGGATTCACCACCTCTGAAAATTAATGTCACATCTGCATTGGTAAGTAGTAGAACATAAGTACGTTGGGAGCAAAGGCGTCATTTCAGGTTTTTCTAGGGGGGGGGGGGAAGAGCAAGATTTTGTCTTCCGGCGACAATGACCTTGCTGCATTTTTTTTTTATTAATTGAGCGTGTACAAATTAGAAACTTTAATAATAAAACTTCAGCTTTATGTGCTTAAGTTAGCATTATTTAAATTTAAAAATACAAAAAAAAAATATATCTATACTCTTAAAATTCTAAATCCAGGTGCAATACTAACCTTTGAACTCTCCCCTCCCTCTATGAACGAGACAGCACATTCCTAAGACAATACGCCAGAATGGTGTCGCAATATAGCATCACTCTATGTATGTACCCCATCCCCTACCCCCTCCATCATTCGACCCCTTAACTCTTTCCATGTATCAGCAGGTAACAAACTTTGCATGATCTTTTGCCCCAATGACGCCCCTGGTTGGGAGTATTTCCAGCACGTCATTTTATATTTATATGGAACTAGAAGAATCCGGCTGACGTCCTGTCAGTGTATACATTAAAGTGAATATTGATCGAGTGAGTGAGAAAATTTGGTCAGCGCTTAACATCTAGGTCTTATAGCGCTGGTGAGGGATGACACGAGGTTAGTATGGAGAAGCACCGGGGTGAAAGGGCTGGGTAAACGAGAGATTCCCGAGAAAACCCGTGACCAACGGTACGATTTCGACATGCGAAAATCCGGGGACCGGACCCGTGGTGAATCGAACCCGGATCGCCTTGGTGGGAGACGAGTTGTCTGAACTTTCGCCACCGCAGCCACAAGATGTTGATCGAATAATTGCAAACACCCCTCCCCCCTAAACGTATTCCCTATATGCCATACGGTGAAACTAGGTACATAAGTTGATGCGCTGCAGCGCCATGCAGTAGCGAGTTATAGTTAAAATGTATATCACTGAAATATTCTCAGAGTTCAACCTATCTATGTACACTAATTTTCATGGCGATCGGTTACACGGCATAGAAGTTGAGACGTTGTAGTATAGACAGGTAATTTAGGATTAATTAAATATTACGACATATTCGTGTATAATTCACCAACCTTGTATAGAAAATACGTTAAACTCGCTTTTTTTATTTACGTGTCTGGTTGAAAGCTTACTCCTCAATCACACACGTATCACGTTTAATAATCGTGTCGGTTCGCCAGATCTAAACGGCCTTTAGAGTTACATAAATCCTCGACCACCCAATCAACATTTCTGAAAAACCGGTGTTTTCAGACTGCGGTATTCGCCGTATAGTGGCGAGTTAGATTAAAATCGATACCATAATAACCTTCTCCATGAAAAAATGCACATATATTTAAGTTTCGTGATGACTGGTCAAAAAGTGTCGGAGTTCATGTATGATCACATACGCCTACATACATACCTACATAACAACATCCATTTATATATACACACACACACACATTACTAACGCTATAAGTGAAGGCGATGATTTATCGCTGGAGAACTTGACTGTTTGTTGGGTTTTAACGTACGTAAAGTTTACCGAAAGATTACTGACTCCAGCTCGTACGTGAAGCTGTTACCCTATTTGAATGAGCTAATAATACTCCCACTATTCTAGTATTTAGGGACCTGAAAAATTAGCGTTTTCTTTTGGACACAAGCAAGACTTCAAACAGATGTAAGTTCTTGTCAATTTCCCAATAGGTCATTTACTTATTTGTAGGCCCCGGTAATTTTCGCGAAAAGATTTTTGCCTCACTTTGTTTCAGTGCCTTACGTGCGCACCTGCATCTCTGCTATGTGGTCAGTGATTGGATGCCGTAACACCCAGCGTGTGGAGGTTAAACCAGCAAATCACAGACGTGATGTGTGGCAGTTATCCGTGTACTCATTGGCACAGTAAAATGAATAACGACTCTGCACAAAAACACGCTGTCAATAGCCATGAAGTTGAGCTGCAGGTGTGCACGTAAGGCACTGAAACAAAGTGGGGCAAAAATCTTTTCGCGAAAACTACAGGGCCCTACTTATTTGATACGTTCTGTAGAGCGCTTAGCCAATAACAAAGGAACAACAAAATGTGGACCTGGGTCAACCAATGGGCAGATGCTGACTACTACTTGAGTACACAAATACTCTTGCAGACTAGCCTGCAGGTCAGTGAACCCACGAAATTTGTCTGTATCGAGCAATATTTGATGCCGGTTATTGATCTGCAGACAGCTATATTGTGGTAAGACGTATATCACACAATCATATATGCGGCGAGAAACTGTAGCGTTTTCAACGGTGTGTTGACACAAACAAATTTTCCCGATATACCATCATTAGAGATGATATCGGGAAAATGTCTTGTGTCAACACACCGTTGAAAACGCTACAGTTTCTCGCCACATGTATGATTGAGTGATACACTTCTGACACCCCGTAGTTGTCTGCAGACCTACAGCAGGCACCAAATATTACAATAACGGGATTCCTATTGGTTCAGTCAAACAGGATAACAACTCCACGTACAGGTAAAAGCCAGTAATCTTTTGGTAAGCTGAGCGTAAAACCCAGCAAACTGTCAAATTTTCCCGCGATAAACCATCATCTCTAACCATCACCACTACCTATTAGGAGTACAATTTTCACTAGGCCTAAGTAAAACTTTTCTTTGTTACGTTTTTGTTGTATGATTAGCTACGAAAGATATAATTTAGACTTTTTGTGAATTCATTAAAAAAACTACAGAGATGTAATGACGTAGATAAAATATCTACAACATCAGCTATCCGAAGGAATGTCTACGTTTCTCCACGAAAAGTCTTCTTGTCTTTGTATAAGTATCAAAATGTAATTAAATATGATAAAATATCCGTTTATGTAATTGTATTATGCTTTCGTTTACTGGATTTGCCAATTACGTATTTAAACCTTCAAAATAATTATTTCGTTGTCACCATAGTCTCAGTTTGATAATACGTATATTATTATTACTTTAGAGGCTGCACAAAAACGTCGAAATAATGACTTTAGCAACTTATTATACAAAACAATATTCCAACAAAATTATTTTTTCTTTGTAAAACTTGCATCACTTTATGGTGTTTACTTGACCAGAATTCCACGAAAATATCAATTAAGGCGCCCGCCTGCCTGCTTGTAGCCAGCGTTGCAGCGTGCTAGCAGAACGCTTTTATCTAAGAAACTACTAAACGTATTTCTAATGTGTGAATTTACGAAAAGAACAAACACTTCAAACGACCTCGGAATAGTAGTTTCAAAACATTACGTTAATTAGAAAGAGCATTCCAGAGCACCTCAAAATGACTACAAACAGCTTTTTCAATCTAATATATCTAAACAACTACTGAAGGGATTCTTGTGAAACTACAATAGAGAGGTGTATTGGACTTTACTTAAAACTTTCCACAAATAAAAAGATGGCGTGACCACTGCAAGTGTCAGTCAGGCGAGTGTCCTACGATACGATACGCTGTTTCTGTGTCTTGCGATAGAGGCGAAGCCGCGCTAGATGATCCGGTAAACATCGCCCTTGGAGTCGTGCCTCACTCACACTAACACACGGCCATCAGGCGGGCGCCTTAATGAGCTGGCAGGTACCTAACGTCAGTGACACCTCGTCGACAGCGAGATAATTAGGGACGAAGCATATGCCTCGTACTCGCAGAAACCTCAGAAGGAATCGGCTATCACATGAAGCTAGGAACCATCCCAGCATTCGCCTGAGTGATTTCGGGAAAACATGGAAAACCAAGATCAGGATGGCGTAACCGGAAATCGAACCCGGGTCCTTCCGACTGTAAGTCCAGTGTTTTACAACAGCGCTATTTCATTCGGTAGACCTCACATTCGACAAGGAGTTAAGACCTAATAACAGCTTACATTCGGTTCAGAACAATGTGCATATGAGGTAAATAAATAAATGTATAATTAGTAGGGCCTGAAAAATTTCGCGAATTCAACTACCCGGAAGCTAGAATCCATTGTCCTATGCATATTCAAGACCCGTCTATTCGTTCATTGTCTGCTGTTCCACTGAGTAGCAGCTAGTGGACAAATGGTCGGGGCTTGAGTATGCACAGGACAGCGCATTCTAACACGCAGGTCATTGAATCCGTGAAATTTTCCGGCCATACTAATGAGTAGAGCTACGATTTTGTCGCGAAAATATTTTTGCCCCACTTTGTTTCAGTGTCTCACGTGCACATCGGCAGCTATGCTTCATGGTTATTAGTAGCGGTACGTTAATTTCGCAAATACATTCCAGGTCAGGTTGAACGCCAAAAAAACATACTTCATAATCACGTGTGTGATTAGTTGGCGGCTGTCACGAAACGCATTTGACTACTGCAAGCCAGTAATAACTAAGGAAATTGTTCATAGAGCTATCGCTTGTAATGTTGTAAGCCAATCAATAATCGACTGTGTCCAATGCGTGTACAGGACTGAGCAATCTAGGCTACTGCCAGATGAATCCGCGAAATTGACGTACCTCTAGTTATAGCAGCGTATCTATGTTCAGTCACGTATCTCGCTTGTCTGCACCAATCAGACTAAGATAACTGCGACTACGTACGTCTGTAATTTGCCAAGACAAGTGAGGGTAAAATCATCCAATCACAGACGATGTAGCAGAGCTGCAGATGTGCACATGACTAAGGACCCTTATTTTTGGCGAAAATAATTTTGTCCTCGTTTGTTTCAGTGCCTTACGTGCACATCTGCAATTATGATTCGTGGTTATTGACAGCGTGTCTTTGTGAAGAGCCATATCTCATTTGACTGAGCAAATTGCTATAACGTTCATGCAACACCACACGTATGTGATTTGCCGGTAGAATCCCAAAGCTTGTGAGAGTTAAAATATCACTTACCACGAAGGAGAACTGCAGATGTGAACGTAAGGCGTTGAAACAAAGTGGGGCAAAATTCTTTTCGCGAAAAACAGGGGTCCCTACTTCCTACACGTGATGCATTGAAACAAAATGTTGCAAAAATATTTTCGCCATAAAAGCGTGACTGTACTAATGAGGATGATATGCTAAGTCCAGGGTACAGCACCCCGGATGATGCGATCTTGCTACTAGGCGCTCGTAGGCATCAGCTTGTCCGGAAGAATGACATGGGATGAGGCACTACAACGGAGAGGCGCCGGAATGAAAGGGACGGGAGAAACGGCAAATCTCCTATAAAGCCCGCCGACATGATTCCCGCACACGGAACGATTCCCACGTGCGAAAATCTGGGGACCAACCCAACCCTGGTGGAAGGCGAGTGCTCTAGCCACCACGTCAACTGCGGCTCCTCTCGTGTGAGGTTAAAATGCATTATTTACCAAAGTACATTGCGCTAAACCTAATGGACGCAATACTTTTAGCACTCCACGTAATCCAATGAAAAATTAGTACGTCTGCTCATTGCTACGCATTTAACTCGTTCTAACAACACATGCCTATATTTCCGTAGGAACACTTTTATAAGTTATTACTGTATCTTACTACGTAATATTTGACATTTACACACGATAAAACCAAAGCAACAGTGTTTTTTACACTAAAAAATTTACATATACTATTCAAAGCGACTACTATGCATAGATTATACTTTCTTGCACAGACAACAGAAAAAATTACGACTCTACGAAGAAAAAAATCTGGCTGAATAAATTATATAGGTATTTAATGACTTTGTAGAAACACCGTTCTGTGAAAATTTTCTAGTGTTGAGAGTAAATTTTTCAATGTCATTTCCTACAAAGAGACATGACGAACCCGCAGAAATGCGTCTAATAGGCCAACATGCATGTCAAAAATTCGCACTGTTTTACGAGTGTAGTGCAAAAAGCCAGAAAACCCGTGTGTCACGTGAGAACACCACCAGCGTTGCGATAAGATACAGAACAAAATCGATACTTAGTTGATAACAAGTATATGAAGGGTGTGAGGTACTCAATCAATGACAGCAGACTTTCTAGAACAATGGGCTGTACTTCGTCATGGAAAAACTACGTATCTTGAAAGCTGTTCCATCGCTTACTAAGAGGTTGTATGTTCGGGAGGTTTCTGTAAAAAAATTATACATTTTGCGACGGCATGGTAACCGTCTCTTATACGAAAATAATACAATAGTTTTAAGTTTAAGAAGATCAATGCTTACGTCTAATGAATACGTAGAACGTAAAATAACTTCTCACTCGCATTAATGCCACACAGCTACGACGATGAATTGTTTGAACGGAAATAATCCCGTGAATAAGTAGGTTCCTCGTCTCTTGCACGCTACTGGTTGGTTTGTGTACCTGCCAATCTACTGGGTATACCTACAGGAAAGTCAGCTTTGTGTATAGATATTTTTAAGTATCGTTTCATGGCGATGTTCCTAGAGAAGCGGCGCTTAACAATGACACAGATCAGGGCGCGATTCACAGAGAATAAAGAGATCACAGGCTACAATGTCACGTACATTAAAAAAATATTTTTTTTTATTAATTAAATAAAATTAAAATAAAAATTTGGAAAATTCAATAATTTTTTTAATACAAACATATTTTATTCTGTGGTTCAGCAAAGCTTAATTTGAAGCCTACAACATCGTTATTCCCTGTGAATTCTTTCAGTTTGGTAAGTGAGTCGGTTTTAGTGTCGTCCTTAAAACGGAAACATCCAAATTTTGGCTTTAAGAAGCCATTACGCAAAAACTATACGAGATAAAAAAATTTTGTAAGAGATAAATTTAGTCACATTTTGTGTCTAAAACAAGAAAAAATAACTGGTACAAATATACAAATAAAAATATGGTGATGAAAATTGCGGTAGACATGAAATGACGTGGCGGCTCGTTTGATACGGGCGAACTTGGCCATTTATTGGCTGCCCAAGGTTGTTGACACAAGTCCAATGTCGGTTTGGCTCCTGCATGTTACGGTAGGTTTCCTATTTACCTAATTACCAGCTAGCAAGGCAACTCTGAGTTTTCTACGGAACTAATAGACTAGTTGACACATACGCCTACCAGTAGCATGTAAGACGCAAGGAACATATTCTCCAATAACACGACATCGGCACCAGTCATTCTCGTCCATACCATAGGAGTGCGCGGCAGTTAATCTTTGGTGGGAAAAAAAAGGGGGGGGGGAGGACACAAGTAAATTATGTCCAGTAGCTGATATGCCGATCAACTTCTTTAAATGGGGGCGGGGGTCCTGGGGCCCCTCCCCTGGGAAAATTTTTATTTCGAGGTGCAAATTGGAGACTATTTCAACCATTTTCATGGATGAGCTTTGAATACAGCGTGAGTAGGAATGTTAATATGATAGTTAAATAATTTATTTTGGAGTGAACAATCCTCCCTTAAAAAATCTTAGGGGCAAGTGCCACCCCCCTTCCCCCAGGCACGAACGAGGCACACCTATTCATTTATTGGTAGAGACCGGAAAAATTCGTGAGTTCACTGACCTGTAGACTAGCTTCCAAGAATATCAGTGTATTGAAGCAGACATCAGTTGCTCATTGGATGCTGTCGGACACAGTGATACCATATCATTGGACTTCAATTTAGTTGCTTCATTATTATAATCTTCTGTGCGCCATCCAGGAGGTGTTAAATTGAGTCAAGAGCCAATTGTGAAAGTGAAATGAATTTACAGTTGCTTGAATTCTAGTATACACCCAAAAATTGAAACGCGAATTTTTCAGGTCTCAGTCCATTATATTATTTGTGTCTGGTAGGCGAGTAATTACACTTGCTTAAAATATAGTCAGGTCTAACACCGCTTCCCTTACAAAACTTCCACGCCTCACCAACAGTTCCCCTGAAACACATCAACGATTCACCAATTATCTGGTTATGTATAACATACTATTCGTTTTCTTTGTTAAACCTCATTTCTAGATACAAATACTTTTTATACTATGTTTCTAGAGAAATTATTATTATTAATAATAATAACAACAGCAACAATAGACACTTAGACCTATTAGAATTTCGCGTTATAAGTTTGTACTCCACTCGCGTTTGTCTAAAAATATGACAAAAGGATGAATAACAAATAAAGGTATCATTTAAAAATTTTATGATAAAAAGTACAAACTCTACCGACCAATATCGCTTGGAAAAAAATAAAGTCGATCAAAATTAGTTTTCGATCTGATATACTTGACACATTATGTTGGAACCACAGTATACCTGTGACTAGAGACCTGAAAAATTCACGTTTTCAATTGGTTACAAGCCAGAATTGCATCAACTGTAAGTTAGCGTCACTTTCGCAATTGGCCTCTGAATTATTTGACTCCTCCTTTAAGTCTCTGAGCTAATAATGTAAATGTAACTAATACACACTTACATCACTTTAACCGCAAGCAGCTATTGAGCATCTGGTTTCTGCTTCAGTTCACAAATATTCTTGCAGTCTAGCCTACAGGTCAGTGAACCCGCGATTTTTTTCTGTCTCTACTTATGACACTCATTTTATGTTGCAAGATGACTAGAGACATGAACTTTTCGCGAAAAGAAATTTGCCTCACTTTGTGTCAGTGACTTGTGTGCACGTCTGCAGACTTGCTTCACGGTCAGAGATTGGATGTTTTGACATTCGTGTGTCGTGGGGTTTTACACGCAAATCACAGACGTGTGGTGTTACAGTAACCTTATTGTGATTGGTACAGTCAAATGAGA
>PNEQ01107126.1:0-39320 GCA_003012365.1 Medauroidea extradentata | reverse complement strand
CCATTTGCCTATATTATTAATGCAATACCATTATACTAACGTTTAATTATCATGCAAGTATAAAGTTATACTGAAATTAATACTGTCTTGATATCTTGTTAGCCATAACACATGTTTTTGTGCTAAAATTTGTTTTTTTCATTTCCTGAAAAATTGTGTCAGCGTTACATCCAACGTTCTTCCACGGAGGTATTCAATTTTTATGGAATAAAGTGAATGTGTACATTAATTGGTGCTTTAAAAGAAATAATTATTACTGAACTGTACATTGAATGTATAGAAATAAATAAAAGGCAAGCGATATTGATGTCACAGTGGTCTAGTGGTAAAATGCGTGGGTTCTAAGCATGGGGAGAGTGTTTCGAAACTTAGCGTCTTCCGGGGTTTATTGTATTTTCAAAATATTTTCAGGTATGCGTCCTTAATTCAATAATCATATTATAAATTAGTTCAGTGTTATTTATGAAGTACAATTAACATTTAATTTAAATTTTTTCCTTATTGAAAGTACACCTTCAAGGCTAGCCTTTGTAATTTTACAAACATATACTTTGTATTTTATTACAAGGTGAGCCATTGTAGATTTACAAGGAATTTCCTTGGCAACTAGGTTTCCAAGGATTTACTTTGTAAAAAACGAAAAATTGTTTACAGTGCACATACTGGTCAATACCTCCATTTCAACTCCAACCACTCTGCGAGCACGAAGTCTAGCTTTATCCGCATTTTAGCTAGCCGAGCTGAAAACAAATCTGCACACATAAACGAACAGTAGCAGATGAACACGTACACTTAAAAAATGAACTGCTGGCAAATGTTTATCCCGTCGATATCATAAAACGAAATCTGAAACCAAACATTACAGGTATAGGCCTGAATGAATAAACATCTGATAAACCTGCTGGGACTCTGGTTATCACATATGTTCGTGGCCTCTCGGAAAAATAAGACAATTGGATAATAAATATGGACTCCAAACAGCTTTCGAATCAGACAGTTCCATAAAACACGCGGTTACAAAAGTAAAACCAAAGTCAGACAAATCACAAACTCAGAACTATGTGTATCAGATCCCATGTGGACGTGACTGTGTATATACATTGGAGAGGCTGGCAGGCCACTTTCTACGCGCGTAAAAGAACACAAAAATAACGTAAAGAAGGGTGAAGTTCAATAATGTAAACTAGCAGAACTTGCCTGGGGCATTAGCCACAGAATACTCTGGGAAAATGTAAACTAGCAGAACTTGCCTGGGGCATTAGCCACAGAATACTCTGGGAAAATGCTTTTCTGCAGGTGCTCCTCGCGCTGTGCATGTGTCTGAAGACAGAGACAGATTGCAATCTCCGAAACGTCGCATTTTGTTCTGTCGCAAGGAGACTATTGTGTTCGTCGGTTTTTACATTGTCTTACTGCCCACAGTTACTGTGTTATTTGTTTTCGTTTGCTTTCCTCAAGGTGTCTGTGTTCCTGCCGTGTCGTCTACATCAAGCTTTATGTCGTTCGTTTCGTTTTGTCAGTTTGTTGTTGTAACATAGAAATTGATTATTTATATATATCCGCATGATTTGTTTATGTTTAGGAATATTGACGTTTGTTTGTCTATGTATACTTAAGTATCTTTGGCCGTAGACGCCTCAAGCCGTGTTATTTTATTACATGTTCCTGTTTTTGTAATGCATATTATGATAGAATTTATCAGTGGTAATGGTCTCCAGGTTCCTACCTATAAAAGTAGTTTCACCATCGCGTACTGTGACCTGGTTTGCCGTGCTATCGATAGTGACTAGAGGTTGTTAAATTGGATAAGAGAAGTGAGGTGTGCGAAGTTTGGAACGTAGAGGAAAAAAAAAGGAATGTTCGAGAAAAAGAAAATAACGGGAGCTAAGTAAGACGACGGAAGGGATTTCCGACGAACGTAGCCTTCGAGAAGGACGACGAGGCTCAATATGAAGAGGTCTACCAAGAAGTCTACTGTATTAGTATTGAATTGATACCAGATGGAGGCAAAACGCCGAACGCAGTGAACCTCTCGTAGAGAGCTATCTTCGACGAGGTCCGCCAGGAGGGTCGTCGTTCGGGGCCACTGTCCAGGTTCTGAGGGCCGCCTGCAGGGAGTTTCACCCTATCGCCGGTGACCAGGGCTAGTTTCGCACCATCCAGAGAGACGAATTCAGGCCCTACTCCTTCGTACTGCCCAGCCGACCCGACCTGTTGCCCTGTACAACTGATTCAGCCATCCCAGGGGCGACGTCTTTAAACTGACGAGATTTCCCAACCGTAGAAGAAGACGCCCGGTAAACGACGACATCCAGAATTTACCTGTTACTCATATACAACACTAGCCATCAACAAGCCTAGACAAATATTTAGAACTGGAGTTCCTATATATTTCTCGTATCGCATTGAGCTACCAATAGATCAAACCCACACATACCCGCCGTGTAACGTTATGATGCGAACTGAGAAGCCAAAAGTGACTTCAACAGCCATATCCAGAATTTAATAGTCGGTCGCTAATGTGGTAAACCAGGTCGTGAACTAACATATTTGGAATGGTCACACCATCATCACTCGTTAACGAATGATAAACGTCTCAAACACACTTTGCTGCTTAAGGTAGTCTAGTTTTGCCTGGTTAGGTTCCCTCCGAGCATTACCATAGAGTAGGAAATGGTAAACATAAAAGGCCAATTAAAATTATAATAAAAATAAATCTCGTGTTATTGCTCTCTGGGAGTCGGGCATGTTTAACTCCACTGAGGCACAAACTGTGTTCTCAGACACCGATTGTATTTTCTCTTGCTTTTAAATTAGCCCACAAATGAACTGTAAGGTATATATATAGATGACTTAACATAACCTTATAAGGAATAAAAACCAGGAAAACCTTACATTGTTATAACTAATTTTGTCTGTTGTTTCGTGCTTATTGAGGAATTCTTTTTGTGGAATAATGTGAGTTATTTATTTAGTTTTCCCTTCGTTTTATTTTTTAGTGCCTAGGTGCTTGTTTGTGTTTATTTTTTGTAAATCACTGGTTGATGAATTCCTTGTGGAATTGTATATGTTTACCTTTGTTTGCCAGTTTTAATAAAAGCAATTATGTTTGTTGTCTTGTCTGTTTGTTTGCGTGTATTCTCTAATTTTCTATGATACACCATCTGCTGCAATGGTGTATTTACAAAACACCTCTTTAGTTTGTGACAACGGCTTTAGCTAATTATATAATTAGCGAAATTCAGGTTAACTATTTAGCCGAAAGCGTATAGTTTATTGCCTTGGAAAAATTAGCAAAGAGTATTTTAAAAAAATGCCAAATATGCTCTCGTTTAAGTTAAAAAAAATGTAATTATCGCAAAAACTGTTTAAACAGAGGAGAATGGCCTTAAGGGGAGCTGTGCTATGTAGTTCGCATCTTCGGATTTTAAATGGAAAATAAATATTTAAAATACTTTTAAAAGGACCAGTTTTAATGGTTACTCGCTAAAATAAAATCGTATTCTATGTGAAATTTCTTTAGAAGAAAAGCTTAGCGAATTTTATGTCTCCAAGTTATTTTAAAAATTTAACGTTATAATGTAAGGCTCGTGAAAAATATAAGTGAATAAAATATATTCCGAAATTTAACTTGTATGTTGTAATATTCCACATGAATAAGGCAATGAATTTTGTTGCCGCCTAGTTCGGTTTAGCCAGCTGAGTACTCTGTTAGCCCAAGTATAGATTTGTTTAGCTATATAAAACTAATATAAGGTACTTAGAAATACTTGTGCGTATAGAAGCGACGAGGCACTTAAGTATGCCACCTACAACGCACTTCAAATGCATTATATTGTGTAGTGAAATACATTCTATAATTAAACTATATTCCACATGCGTCCATGGTGCCAATATACGAAAAGAAAACTTACATCGGACAAGGACAGATTGTCATTGTTAAGACACCATGCCTATAGAAGATGTTCAGGGCCATGAATTTTTAACGAAAATAATTTTGGCCCAGTTTGTTTCAGCATCTTACGTGCACATCTACAGTTCTGATTCATAGCCAGTGATTGGATGTTTTAACTCTCGTGTGTATTGAGGTTCCACCTGCAAATAACATACATGTTATGTCGCAGTAATCATACTGTGGTTGCCGCAGTCAAATGAGAGACGTCACTTCACAAAGACACTCTGCCAATAACCATGAAGCAAAGCTGCAGATGGGTACGTAAGGCAACGAAACAAAATAGGGCAAAATTTTTTTCGCGAAATGTTCATGGCCCTAATGATGGTATATCGCGAAAATGTATTGAGCCAACATACCCTTAAAAACACATGTAGTTTACTGCAACACGTATAATTGGATGATGTTCGTCTGACACAACATAGCTGTCTACAGACAAATAACATTTAAAAATATTACAATAGTGTGATTCTTATTGACTCGATCAAATAGGGCAGCAGCTCCACGTACAAATGAAGGCCAGTAATTTTTTGGTAAGCTGAACGTGCGTTGTAATCCAGCAAACTGTCAAGTTTTCCCGCGATAAACCATCATATCTAGGTATTTGACACGCACTTCAAAGTTGGCCGCATAGCTCCGTCGCTTCTGAGCCTCTAACGCGCAGGTAGGCGGCCCCCTTAACTTGCGTGTCGGTGTCCTCCTTATCGCAACCTTGCTTTGTGTGCATCAGGAGCAGGAAATAGCTCCATGCGAGTGGGCATTGAGCAAGGTTTATGCAGCAGTCAGACGTTGTCGGAAAGAAAGATCTGAATGGTAAGTGCATTCATATAGGTCGCACGTCACCTAAGCTCACGCTATGGAGGTAAGAATAGCCGAGTTGACGGGTCTAATTACTTCGGCCTTCTGCCAGGCAGTAATGAGTCTTATAGGTTTTTACCCTTGCAGAAGTAATGTTCGACGTAATAGTATTTTTGTTATGGCTAGCGTGAACATTTTTCTGTTAAAGCATTAGTCTCATTCCTCAGTAGGATTCTTGTGCAATCAAAATAAACAGTTATATTTCAAGATAGGCAACGTATTTTTAACAGTGAGATCATTAGAGAGACGATAACTGACAACTTAACAAAATGACGACGAATCGGCCAAAGCTTTTCTTAAAGAATAATTCCACTATTCATCTGGCGAGATTTCGCGAAATCATGGAAACCAGAAATAGGATGTCCGGAGTCGGGAATCGATGTTGGGTCCTCCCGAGTGCGAGTCCAAAGTGTTGTCGTACATCCACCTTTTTTTGGCGCGAGGTCATTAGTGGTGCAAGTAATCACTCAGACGTAGCGGGAACAGGGATGGAATATGCCGTGGCCTGTATCAAAACACTTCGTATCCGACGCGCGTATACAGGCTTGCAAGACAATTTAAAAGTAACTCGTCTATACCAAACTCTATCCATAACGCCAGATACGTTGGTCTATCCAGTCAAATCCACCACACTTGTATTACCCACAAAACCAAAATCACAACCACTGTTCTATAAATCTTAAATTATTGGTTGACTGTTAACCATTGGAAGTTCATTTAATTTGAGATTAAACAAAATCAGCCATAATTTCACCGTTAGCTAATATAATATTTTCTAGCTGGTAAATTTACAGTTTTTGTACAACCAGTGATTTTTGGTAAAAAGAATGTCAATAACAATTTGTTTCAATACCTTACTTACAGGGGGCCGCGGTGTACGAACGGTCAGACCATTCGCCTCTCTCCAAGGCGATTCGGGTTCGATTCCTAGTGGGAATCGTGCCGAACGATGCCTTGGTCGGCGGGTTTCCTCGGGAATCTCCTGTTTTCTCCGTTCCTTCATTCCGGCGTTGCTCCATGCCTACATCATGTCACCCCTCACCAGAGCTAAACACCTCGATCACGAGAGGTGACCAAAATCTCTCACTCACTCGCCTTAGTGCACATCTGCAGTTATGCTTCATGGTTGTTGACAGTATGTCTTTGTGCATAGGTGTCACTCAGTTGACTTTGCCAACGAGAATAAGGTTACTGCGACACAACACGTCTGCGATATGCGGGTAGAACTCTAGACGTCGAGGGTTAAACACTTTCTATAACTGGCAATGAGGCATAGCTGGAAATATGCACGTAATGCATTGAAACAAGTTCGTACAAATTTCTTTTCACCAAAAATCTGCCGCTCTAGGAATCATTCCTGCATTCACCTGAGTGATCAACAAAAAAAAAAAAAAAAAAAAACATAATTATTATTACGGACCGATAACTGAACCTTAGTTCAGTGTAAATGCTATCCAGTGGAGTTCCTTGCACTTGAGAGTCAGTGAGTGAGATGGTTTGGTCAGCGCTCAACATCGACGTCTTAAGCGCTAGTGAGGTGTGACATGAGGTGAGTATGGAGCAGCGCCGGAGTGAAAGCGCGGGGGAAACGGGAGTTCCCCGAGAAAACCCGCCCACCAGCGGCATCGTCCGGCACGATCCACACATGCGGAAATCCGGTACGACCTCGCCAGGAATGGAACCCGGATCACCTTAGTTGGAGCCGAATGGACTGACCGTTCGGCCACCGTGACCCCCCTTGCACTTAAAGCCGATAACGCAAGTGTAAGAGAGTAAAAGTCGACCTTACAGCTCACGTGATTCACAGTCGTTATCGCGCTCGTTGTAATCTAATATCAAGTTAATTATATGTATTATTACGTGTGTCTAAAGACTGCGGTCTGAAATACAGATACTAGGTTGTAGCATACTTTTATAGTTTACTTTTAGGAATCTGAGCGCCAAATCCATAAAAAAATTGCCGTTTTAGCCACTTTTACTGTTGTTCATCATACGATAGGATTAATGTCAAACATCATGTCTAAAGGTATATATATTTTTTTACCATTGCTGGGAAAGTGTATCCCCAACATATATATTTATCGAGATACAGGTACAGCGCAAACGCTGATTTTTCTTACAGAAAACGCCTTGCTAGTGACCACACACGTAGAAACAGTTTTTCTCAAAATACAGCATGACAAACGCGTAGACATGTGAACATACATACTAACACCCGAAATATTGCAAATCGTTAAGGCCTTTATGAGTCATTGGACGTTCGAGGCACGGAAATGGGGATGGCTATAAGTCGAATATATCACGTCCGCCAAACACCTCATCGCCTCTAGGCGCGGAGTACTAAACTAGCTCGCAATGTTTTCGTAGAAACAGTTTTTCAATGCGACTTCAAGCAACGACCCTATTATTTTATTTGTGGAAAGTATGAGGGAAAGTCCAACGCAGGTTTCTATGATTTAGTTTTCCGATTACAGTTAATAGTTTCTCAGCTGCAGCAACGTAAAAAAGCCTTTTAAGGAACTTGGAAATAAGTGTTTTGAATTAGCGGACGGCATTTTTAAAACCATAGTGATACCGTTTGAAGTGTGTCTTCGTTCGTAGATAAACGTATTGGAAAGATTTTTAATAGTTACACAAGAAAAACGTACTTTCCGTACCATGTTACAGCACGTCTCCCGCGCCAGGTCCACTGACTCTTTTTAGTCTTCGCTTTACTTCATAGCGTATTGTCGAGAACAAACGGCCGCTTCTCCATCTAGAGCATTACGGGCGTCTGTTTACTAGTTTTTCACGCCTTTCTTCCGAGGACGACTTTTTGTAGGCTGTTTGTTTACGTGTTGATTCCATTGTAGCTTGTTATAGCGTGGGTTCACAAAGAATAAAAATACGATAACGGATGGTTCTCCTTTTGCGTAACTCATCATTTGCAATATATACATTGTCATATTTTAGTAATAACGAAAAAATGTAGTGGGAAGCAAATATGACGTACCTTTAACGTCTTTCGTAAGAGAAAAGCATGAAAGTCGGGAAATACACAGGGTAATATCACCAGTGATTTTTTTTTTCTCTTTCACAAAGAAGTGCATTTGCAACATTTACTACACATTTTAATCAACTACTTAAAATGAAGCGCTGGGGTGCACCATACCGGAATCAAGTAAATTCAGAGTTTTAGATATCTTACTTTGGCATTATTTATGATTATTTAATTTAACGGATCATTACTGGTAATCAGTTTTCTTCTTTAAGAATCTTTTTTTGCCAAGCCATTGTCGCGTCGCTTGTGTCGTGTCGCTCTCTCACGCGTATGTGATTCTCATTAGTGTCAAGACAATGAAGCGATTATTTAATAAAACGTAAAGCTGTTAAAAAAAAATATGTATCTAAATCATAGTAACTGTATCAGGAACAGCTTAAGAAAACGGTTTATTTCCAGTTTCTTGCACTGAGATTCGGCGGGAATCGCTGGGCGACGGCTTAAAACGCGGTATCCCTCCTGCGGAGTTGTGGAAAGGGAAATAGCAGGAAACCAGGGAGGAAGCGATAAGCGGAGAAACTTCTAAACGAACTGCTGTCGAAAGAGATGATTTCTGGAGGTTGAAGGTTAGGGATGGGAAGTGGTTGGCAAGTTTCATCTGGAGTGCTTTCAGGCAGACTCGAGCCCTCGAGGGATAGATGTACCCTTGGGCAAGTCCTACGGTTCTTACTACTACTAGGGAAAGGAAAATAACCTGAGTTCAATGACCAACGGGTTAGAATACTCTTTCCTGTGAATAAATTCTTCCATTGTCTGCTGTTCTAGTAAGTAGTAGTAGAACCACGATTTTGTGGGGAAAGATTTTCGCCCCATTTTGTTTCAGAGCCTTATGTGCCCATTGGCCGCTATGCCTCATGGCCAGTTACTGGAACGCTCACTTGTTTTGGAATTTTAGTATTTATTTTTTTCATCAAGTACGTAGATTTTTTTCTTTACGATCAACTGTCTTTTTATCCATGGGTTGAATGTTTAATGATTTTACAAGTTAAAGCAACAACATATAGCTAGGGCCCGGTAGTTTTCGCGAAAAGATTTTTGCAGCACTTGGTTTCAGTTCCTTACGTGCGCACCTTCATCTCTGCTTTGTGTTCAGTGATTGGATGCCGTAACATACAACGTCTGGAGATTAAACCCGCAAATCACAGACGTGTTGTGTCACAGTTTTTCTATGTACTGATTGGCACAGTCAAATGAATAATGACTCTGCACGAAAACACTCTGCCAATAGTCATGAAGTTGAGCTGCAGGTACGCACGTAAGTCACTGAAACAAAGTGGGGCAAAATTCTTTTCGCGAAAATTACCGGGCCCCCACATATAGCCTAATAAGTACTGGTGTGTGTTCACAAACTCACCCGCTCTTATCTAAAATCCCATTTCGACAAACACTCAAACATCTCAATGTATTCCAATGCCTTGTATATATCTACAGCTGTGCTTCCAGGTTATTGGTAGCGTTTATTTTTTCACACACGTCTCTCAGTCGACTGTACCAATCAGAACAAGGTTACTGCGACACCACACGTCTGTGATTTAAACATAGAACCCCGAGACGTAGAGAGTTAGAAACACCCAATCATTGACCACCAGGCGCGGATCCTTGGTGAGGGGGGGGGGCGGCAGGGGCCCACCCCCTTTGACATTTTATGTATAGCTTAGCCTTTAAATATAACAAAATCTGAAATTGATATATTTAATATTTTGTTTAGGAAATAGCACCAATTTGCACCTTAAACCACCCTTTCCTTGCCTCCGGGAGTGGGCATATAGCAACTTATTAAGGAATGACCCCCCCCCCCCCAATCATAACACAGAGCAAGATCCACCCCTGATGACCACGAAGAGAAGCTACAGATATGCTCATAAGGCATTGTGCAAAATTCTTTTCACCAAAAATCGCTAGCTCTAAAAATCACAGAAGACGTATATGGTGTCACGGTAACTTTACTATGTTTGGAGCAGTCAAACGAGAGACGTGTCTGAACATAGACACTCTGGCAATAACCTTAAATTAGACCTACCGATGTGAACGTAAGGTACTGAAACAAAATGGGGCAAAATTCTATTCGTGACAAAATGAAATATAAAATTGGAGAAGAGGTATTTACAAGCATTTAACATTATTTTGATGCAACTTTACGCTAATTCGCAACTATAGGCATGTCGTCTGCGATAGTATAACCTGATTATGTACATACGTATATTTTAAATAAAAATTATGATCTATTGACTAATAATTTAATGTTTCTAATTATTTTTGTGAAACTCTAGAATTATATATCTTTCACACATCCTGCTATTTTGAAAATGTTTACAGACATTCATCCATAACACATACCACTAAATAGATCGTACACTACCCATACATACATGTTTTGTGTGAATAGCGTTTTCCAGCTGTCTGGCCTAAATTTGTATTTGTGTTTACATTAAAGTTTATGTTTTAGTCTCATTGATGTGTGCAGGCCGGAAAAATTGAAGGTTTCTCTAACCTGTTGGCTAGCCTCCAAGATTAACCTGCTTACTCCAGTAGGGAGCAACTGCTTGGTTGTTCGTTGACACAGTGTTGTCTCATGATTGGGTCTGGATAGACATACGTCAATTCCGCGGATATATTCTAGATTAGGTTGAACGTAAGGACGTATGCTTCATTGTCGCATTTATGATTAGCTGACGGTTGTCTGACACGCCTATGACTCAGTGGCTGTGTTGCAAGGTGTGCTGTATTAGCAGCGACTATACGCTTTGAGCAGTTGTGTCGTTGCAGAGACCAAGGTGTATATATTATACCTTGTCTCTTGTACGCTACTGGCTGTGGAGTGTTCCTGACCATACAAGTCAAATGGTTCCTCAGACAACTCAGCGTTGTGTATAGTCACTGCTGGTCACCGCACACCTTGGAACACTTCACGCGACGCCCCTGCTGCAAGCCAGTAGTAAACAAGGAAATAATTAGTAGGGATATCGCGTGCTACCTGCTTGTACGGTTATAAGCCAATAGGTGGAGACCTACATCAATCGCGATATTACTTGGTGTCAGGCTAGGCTTCACTGCCCTGTATATACCAGACTGTAATCTGTACCTTTATTGGTAGGGACATGAAAATTTCGCGGTTTAAATGACCTGCATGTTAGAATCCGCTATCCTGTGCGTACTCAACTCCCGTCTACGCGTTCGTTGTCTGCTGTTCCAGTAAGTGGCAGTTAATGGACAAATGGTCGGGGCACAGAATATTTAGTAATACAGAAGTGGAATAGCAGGCAGGACAGCAAACGCAGTCACACAAGCTAACATAATGGCTTCACTGGTCAGCAGCATGGCGGAAACGCCTACCGCCAATAAGCGTAAAATGGCTGCCCTCTACTAGACAGCCAGGCCAATAGGAAACCTGTCGTAACATTCAGGAGCCAAACAGAAACTGAACCGGAAGCTAAAGGTTCGGGCAACCAATAAGCGGTGAAGTTCGCCCGTATCAAATGAGCCGCCACGTCATTTCACGTCTGTATTACTATTTAGTCTGTGGTATAACTGTGTTAGTGAGCAGCCAATGAGTAGTTGTTGATTGCTTAAAAAAAAAGTGATCTTGAAGGCTAGTCTACAGGTTAGTGAACCCATAATTTTTTCAGGTTTCTATTCATAGCCGTCTCTAACGGAAGGCCAGCTATCGATATGGCAACCCTGCGAAGAAGAATCAAGTTATAGGTTGTTCACGATAAACTGAACACTGCATAAATATTTCTTCCAGCCGTTCTACAGCCATAGTTACTATTTTTAATATGAACACTCCCATGTAACTAAAAACCAGTGTAAACGATTCAACACTCTCAGAAGTTAACAACAATTGGCCCAATAAAACATATTTTAAATTAATTACAAGTTCTGGCGAGTGTTCAGTTTATAGTGAACAGACTACAATAATGCTTCGAGTTTTCCAGGGGCAATCACTTCCCCTGATTCATTTATCTGTCGTTCATCAGGGAAAGTCATTGCAACTTGAGAACAAGAAGATTTACCTATTTTGGCAGCACTGCCACATCGAAAGCCGTTGTCTTCTATTAGAGAATGTTTTGGAGGTGTACAGTCTTTCACAGCTTCCAGTAAACTGTGGGCCAAATTATACACTTTGACTGAAATCCAGATGAACAGCGTATTAATTATAAAACGTTTTAAAGGTTAATAATAAGGACCCCTGAATTTCGCGAAAAAAAAAAAAAAAAATCTGCCGTTCTGCTGGCAGAGCGTTCTTTTGGAACATTTCTTATTTGTGCAGTACCAATCAAATAAGGTCAATGCGATACCATACGTCTGAAAATGCAGTAAGAGGTTATGTCACGTGAAAACATCCAATCACTATAGACAGGAAGCTTTCGCGGACAGATTTTTGTAACACTTTGATTCAAAGTCTTGCACGCACAACTGTAGCTGTAGTTGAATATTATTGTCAGTGTAACTTTGTGCACAGGCGTCTTTCAATTGACTACGCCAATCAGAACTAGATTACTGCGTTATCACACGTTTGTGGTTTGAGGGTAAAACTTCAAGATGCTGGTAGTTAAATCTACCTAATAACTGACCATGAAGAAGAACTGCAGATGTGCATGTGAGGCACTGATACAAAGTGGTGCAAAAATCTTTACGTGAACACTTCCTGTCTCTACCAATCACCGACCACGAAGCAGCGCTACAGATGTTTACATAAAGCACTGAAACAAACTAGTACATGGTGCAGAAATCTTTCTACAAGGAATCGAGGAATGTATAGTTAATAAATATTTTATATTACATCACGATGATTATTAGTGGTAGGGTTGTTTACCTGTAATATGTTTACACAGCCTTCGCTGTTCAGTTTGACTTATTTCGACATACACTATCTTGTATTCCAATGGAACGACAATCGTAAATAGCCACTAGTAGCAATTGTACTTTAATCTTGTTCGTGCTTATGCTTACAAGGTCAACAGAAAGTGGACGAGAGCAACGTCGCGCAACCTAGGACAGCCAATACCGACCCCACAAGCTTGAGTGAAACTGACTGTACAAACACTGAAGTAGTCGACCAGTTCGATTTTTCTTCGATTTCGCTTGCCCAAGTGCCCTTACCTCGTTCCGGAGCCTCTTCGGAAAAATACTGTTGAGGGGAGACGCCATTTTGTTGGGCGGACACAAGCCATTGGAGCAGAATAGAACAGTACTACAAGGAGACTATTGGAGGGAGGTTTCCTGAAACTCAATTTTCTTCGCTACACGTGACTTCGCGTACTTGATTGGAGTAGGCTTGACAAACGTTCATGATTAGTGGGATGTGTGCTTTTATTTTTAAATTATTTTCTTTGAAAGATTCTCGCAGTGGAATTGAATGGATAAAGGAAAAATTTTAGGCATACTGTAGCACTATGAACTATATGAACTATGTCGTCCAATAAAATCAAGAGCGAGATAAAAAAAACACAATAGAAGAAGCTAAATTTTACTGCAGTCTCAACATACACGAATAAAATTGAGAAAAATTCCATAATAAATAATGTAAAGTGTCGAAAGTAAATAAAACATGTTTAAGAACATATGAAACTAAACGAAAAGGAGGAAAAACAGCAACAATTTCTCAGCAAATGGTCTCGTTTCCTTCCCGAATATTTACATGCATAAATAATTTAACATGTAAAATCATATTCACACATCAAAATTGTGTAAAATTGTACTCGTGGTTAAGTGTAAGGAAAAGCGAAAGCTTTAACTTCGTTAAAAATTGATGCATAATAATCATGATGTTGATGATGATGATGATGGTGGTCTTGATGATGACGATGATGATGATGATGATGAGCAGGGCGTAAAATTTCTCGATTTTGAATTATTTCTTCAGCACACATTTGTTCTCCTTAAAATTATTTCTTAAATTATAATACAGTTAATAAGTAGTGTGTATTGGCGATTTTCGCGCCTATTGCATGGAGAGTCAGAGACTTATACCAACCGCCAAATTAATTTTGGAGAAAAGTATTTTGCACCGGCTTATTTCAGTAAATACCTCACGTGTAGATCCACGATTTCGTGGCAAAAAGAGTTTTGCGTCATTTGATTTGCCTTATGTGCACTTCTGCAGTTCTGCTTCATGGTCAGTGGAAGGATGTTTTTATTCTCACTTGTCTTGGGGGTCTACTGTCAAATCGCAGACGTATGGTGCCACAATATCCTTATTCAGACTGGTTCCGTCAAATGAGAGACGTGTCTAATAAAGACACTCCACCAATAGCCTGAAGCAGAGCTGCCGATGTGCATGTAACAAGCAGGGACCCCTGTTTTTCGCGAAAAGAATTTTGCCCCACTTTGTTTTGTTGTCTTACGCGCACGTCTGTAGTTCTACTTCGTGGTCAGTGATTGGATATTTTAATTGTTACGAGCCTTGGGATTCTACCGGCAAATCACAGACGTGTGTTGTTGCAGGAACGTTATTGTAATTGGCACATTCAAATGCGATACGGCTCTTCACATAGACATGCTGCCAATAACAATGTAGCAGATCTGTAGATGTCCACATAAGACTTTGAAACAAGTTGATGCAGAATTATTTTTATGAATAACCTGTGGTCTTCTTACATCTAACAATGTGTTTACTATCTACGACGGTAGATATTAATTAATATTGTGCATTGCACGTAATTATACTGCAGTTTCGTACTCCTGCTTTGAAGTAGCACGAGTGATTGTTAGTCACACAGTGTATAGTTCATAACAAAAAGTATTATTTCTTGTTTAAGAAATTTGTGTTTAATTTGGTTTTGAACCCTTTACTATTGAAATTAATTGAAGATTGTGTAATATTTAAGACTAGTCTCTGCTGCCTTGTTTCTACTGTTTTCACGAAAGTAATTTTTTTAGCCTAAACGAGAGTAGATATCACAAATTTGTTTGGCAGTTTTCTGTAATACGGTTTTTTGCTATAGCTATTATCTTTCTGAGATATGAAATTTGACTGTCTCGACTAGTAGAATGAAGCAGAACTGCAGACGTGCACATTGGTATTGAAGCAAGTTGGCGCAGAAACCTTTTCGCGAAAATCAAGGATCCCTACTGATAGTTTGTTATTCAGCCGTAATAATTTGAACATTTTCAAGTTATCGTCTTCCAGCCATACAATGCGCAACATGTTAGAGAGCTTAGAAGATTGCTTTGCCACTCAAGATTTTCGCAATTTTTCACTCTCTGTAGTCATTAGTTTGGGAGTGTGTGAAGTACTTGTTTCAAAGTGTCACATTAAAGGCCCTTAACCTTTCACTTGAAACGGTCATGGTTGTCCTCTGTCGCAAGCGATTTCTGTACAAACACACTCAGATGACTGACAAACTGTCTTGCGTATAAGTAGATACCTGGAAAATTTGTGTTTCGTTTAGAGCAAAATTAGGCCTCGAACGCTCGTAAATTCATACAATGGCTCTAGACTAACGAAAGGGACATTTTATGAGTTCAATGCCATGCATGTTAGAATCCATTTTCCTGTGTATTCTGAAGCCTCGACCATTTGCCCATTACACGCTACTCACTGGAACTGCAGACAATAAACCAATAGACGGGGTTTGGATATTCATAGGAGAGCAGAGTATAGTATACAGGTAATTGAATTCGAGACATTTTCCTTCCTCTACTCTTGACTTGTTTGCCACAGCTTGGAGGGCGCTGAACAAAATGCAAGCTTAATCATGCGGTATCACTGGGTCAGCAAGCAGCCAATGAGCAGTTGTTTTCTGCAAGAGTGCAAATATATACTTGGAGTCTAGCCTACAGGTCAGTGATTCCGCGAGCGAATCTTACCAAACTATGGAGATGACAAAATATTTTTGAATGAAAAAAAAAGTTGATCAGTTCACAGCCTTCAGGACTTACAATATTGGAACAGAGAATGTATTGGTATATGGACAAACCGATGTATTTTCACAAACATATATGTATATCCATAAACCAATACACTTTATTTTAAAGTCCCGTTGCAACAAACATTCAAATATCGCAATAATGAAAACCTTTGGAGACACAGACTGTATCACGTGACGTCAAAATTTTGTACAACTCAGTGGCCATCATGTCAAACTGCACAATACTGTGTGTACTCTACCTCTGTCGTTTGTTTGTTTATTGGCTGTTGCCCTAGTGAGTACCTCACGCTGATTTAAATGTGATTCGTGGTAAAAGAAGTGGGTAGGCGACCTCTTTAGGAAAAGTGACCAGACAATCTCTGATTTTCCATTGTTTTAAAAATGTTAAAATGGCAAAAAAAAAATTAGTTTCATTTGTTAACCTGTTCAGGTTCGGTTTTAGCCATTGTCTACGTGTTTTTTTTTAAAATAAAGGTCGTTATTTTTACGGTTGCAGTTGTACAAAGTATTTATTGAGAGCAATTAGTTTCTTCCTTGAGCTTTCTATGTTTAGCCGAATTTACGGCGAATGGTTTGTGCCGATGTAATCAATTACAAAACACTGAGGTTTTGAAAAGTGTAAACTAAGTAAAGGTTTCCTTTACTTAATAACAGTGCGATAAAAACAATATTGTTATTACTCACTTAAATCAGTAAATTAATTTTGGAAAAGAAAATAGGTATGTTATCGTAAATAAAAGGCTAGGAACACGAAATATTCCCGAAAAGATTTTGCACCACCTGGTGTCGGTGTCTTATGTGTATATCTGCAACTCGGCTTTGTGGTCATTTATTGAAAATGTTCAACTGTTTAACACTCATCGCCTTGAAGTTCTACCCGAAACTCACAAACGTACGATAACTTTATTTTCATGTGCACAGTCAAACCGCTGATACTTGTGCCCAAACACACGGATCCAATAACCATGAAGTTTAGCTGTAAACGTGCGCGTAAGGCATTGAAACATTGGTGTACAATTATTTTCATAAAATATCAACGGCTCTAGATATGGACATTGTTTTACTATTACTGCTATAATTATTTCTCAGTTGTTTTTGTATTGTTTTATCATATAGTTATAATTTATTTTCTATATTGAAATGTTAATATTGCTGCGTCCATTTCACCTATTGGTTGTAAACCGGTCTATGGCTGAACTGTACGTGGGTAAACAAATAAACCCTGGTACGGAAGTAAAAAAAAAAACGTAATTTTTGCGTAGTACATTAAATCGTCGCGCAAGATTTTCATATAATTTTTTCTGGTTGACTTTCAACGATAATCGTATAAGATTACGTGTAGTAATAATGTTGTAATATTAGGTTCTTAGATTGACATATTTTCAAACACACAGTTTAAAAAGGACCGTTTATAGTTATTGGACAGGTCCATTAAATTACTGTAAAAGTCAAGCCATATTTTTTAAAACACATATAAATAGTCCATTCTTTTAATAGGAAATGGTATTCTAAAAAAATTAGGCAGTTTCGCTTAAAAAGGGTGCATGTAACACATTACAATGCCCCAAAATCCTTATTTAGTAATTTCCATAGTTGTGCGAGATACGGTTTGTTTTGTAGACATACATGGTGATTGTTTTCGCTGCAATGAAAATTTGTTAGATTTCATAGTTTTTCTGTAGTAACAAGACCAAATTCAGGTTTGCATAGTAGTGTTTCGTATTAGAAAGGAAAAACCAACTGACTAAGTGAAGTAAAATAATTCACTCTGACGAACAGTGCCACGGGCTACACAAAGACATGCATAAAAATCTCACTAATTTTATTTTTGCATTAAAAATGTATTACTGAATTTAAAATAAGTAATTACCACTTTTAACATTTTTTTAAAAAAAACATCAAATAAAACAATGTTGTTTTTATACATGTCTAGGCGTAGCACTTGACATTGTTCGAGAATGCGAATTATTTCACTTCGCTATGTCCGCTGGCATTATTTCGAGCGTGAAACAGTTGTATGCAAATTTTGACTTTGACTTGTCACTATAAAAAAATGGAATCTAAAAAAATAGTACAGTCAAAATAGTTATAGTGTTTGCGTACAAAACAGACCATGTCTCGTACAAACATAAAAAATTAACGAAACTATTTATATTTTTGGTGAACCGCTCCATTAAACTAGTATCCCTTATAAACACACAAAAAGGAGTACTTCAGTTGTTGGACGTATAATGTAGGTGCAGCTGTACGTGCTACTGGATAACGGTCGCCTACACCAAAGAATAAATGGACGGTTATAGCTCTGGTTGTTAATACAGGAAATAAAATTGTTTACGAACGTTAACGACTATTACGGTGACAAATCACTTCTGCCATGAATGACAGAGAGAGATCCGGTTATTTAATGGATATAATGTTCTGCTGAGCAGACTTCACAGTCCTGTTTATGCTCTGTCATCATACACTTATTGATTTGCTTCTTTATGTGACACGTAGCGTGAGAGACTATGAGCGTTTTCACGCTTGTTTACAATATGTTTCAAGTTCCTCAAGGAAGAGTTTTGACGTTTTAGCCATGTTCAAAGTTAATATAGTATTTCAAGGAGATAATTAACAATATTTAGTTTAAGGAAATAGAGCTGCTAGTTGTTTTAGTTTCAAAAGCAGTGAACGAATTACTAACGAATGTTAGTTAATTATTGTACAATATAATTTACGACATAATAAGAAACTTAAAACGCGACTACGTTAAGCGAGTAATGGTTGATAAATGAAACAGAATTTGCAAAATTTTTAAGGGCTTATGAATCCGCCCAAATAACGATATTCAAAGCGTAGGTTTGACATAAAAAACTATTTCAATAACTGAATTTTAAACATTTACGAAAACAGCGTTTATCATTCATAATTTTTTAAACATAAATAGCCAGATTAACTTGGATTCCCAATCTAAACTCGGTGGCTGCATCTTTGGAGAGCGGAGACCTTGACTACGCCTGTTTGGTATAGAATGTAGCTATATTACTTCGTAGAGACTTGAACATTTCACGAATAGTCCCACCTTGTAAGGAAAAGTAGTGTTAAAACACATGCACTTTTCCGCAAAGTTTTGGTAAACAGTTTGTGATTTCAAAATCGTTACATTGCCGACATGTCAACTCACGAAAAGTATTTTAGATACTTAATGCCCAAGATCAAATTTGTCAGTTTTCGGTTTAACATAAAATATATTTTTTTTTGGGGGGGGGGGGGGCAGGAAAATGTCTCAGTAGGATGTCTCCAGTATAATTTCCAAATTCTCTGCACAGGAACTTCTTGTCTGTAGACACTCGGTGCACTTGGATGTTTGTTAGCGCGTCATAAGCTGCATTCACAACTACCACGCAGCGTACGTACGCAGTAGAGTCAACTTTCTACTTCCTATGCCACGTACGCTAAGTGGTGATTGTGAATCCATCTTATAAGTAGTCGTAACAACTTAATCTAAATTTTATTTTGATGATGCTTTACAGATACTTCCTCTTTTTGTCGAAAAAAAAATATCTTACATATTACGTTGTAAAATAATTAATTATTAATATTTTATTTCCAACATTTTGCACTAACAAAAAGAACTTTTCAACACGCCTAGATTTTTTGGCATTCTGAATCCAGTCCTCAAAATCTTACGTACGCTCGTGCCTACGTACGTTCGTTAAGTGTGGTTGTAAATCCGGGTTTATATTTACAGGCAGACCCACGAGTTTGTCGCGAAAAGATTTTGGCACCAAATTAATTCAACACCTTACGTGCACATCGGAAGCCTTGATTCATGGTTATTGGCAGAATTTTTTTTGTCAGACCAGTCTCTCAATTGACTGCACCAATGTCGATAAGTTGAGATGATGACTCATAGCGGGAAAAGTGGTCCTGCTAAGCTTCAATTTACCGAAGAAATTGACCTGCCATGAATTTCTATGAAACTTCATTATTATGCACTAGGGATTTTAAAACTCGTTGTGAGATGCAGAACTTTTATTTTAATAACGGCATCATCAGTTCATAGTCTACCGGACTGGAGCAGAGTCCACCAGTCAGCCGAGAGCGAGGTGGATGAGTTGTGTCACTTTCCTTACGAGTCTCCGCTGTGCGATGCTCCATTGTTTACTCTTTCCTCATTAGTATTTGTTTTGTTCTTCGCTCGAGCCCGCCTGCGTCCCATGTCTCGTTTTTCTCGGCTCTAATTGTTCAGGAACACAGCTTCCCTGCAAGAAAACTGAGAGCTTGTAATTAGTTCTGCGTTGTCTCCAGTTATCTGCCGCCCTCCTCTCGTACATACCTCTCCAACCAACCATGTAGTTCTCCTAAAGGGCCAGTGTATAAATCATGCACAAAGACGGAGGCTACTTGCATAACAACTGCGTTTAGCGACGAATAAATGAAGACTTCGAAAATTTTCATATTCAGCGTCTGTTTATACAAAAGTTAAATAAAGTATAAATAATAAACTGCAAAACAATTTAGCCCGTGGAACAAGCCGTTGGTTCTGAACGGTAATTTTATAACTATTCATTCAGGCGTATTAATTTATTACGAGTTACACACACAGGTTGGATGTTAAAATCTTAATGCTTTACTACAAAATATTGCATTAAGTAGCTATGTAGGACTAACCATGAGTTATTCAGCAACCAATGAGCAGCTGCCGTCTATTTGAGGACTCAGGTATGTTTTAAGGCTTGCCTACTTGTCAGAGAACCCGCGAACTCTTCCGGTCTTTATTAATTGTACATGTTGTGGTTACATGATGCATGCTGTGGCCATTATCCCAGCCTTAAAGCTGTTACAATGTTCAGCATGAATTACCCGTAGTGCTGAGTTTGATACACCCCTGTTAATGTCAACCTACGTTAACCCTACCCGTGTACAATCAACGATGCGTGTCACTCTACAAGGAACGCTCAGGGTTACCGTTCACTAGACGCATGTCCGTAATTTCGCTACTGGGATAATCTCTTGGCGAACAGGAACGATGAATTACCGGCACCAGGAGCGCCTGTCGCTCCAGGATGTCAACCGTTATATGGGATCAGCAACACACACGCTTCAGCGGTACGTCTAACGATAATATGTTCACATACAGGGGTGTGCGTTCACGTGTAGTCCTTTGACTCGGGGAAGTTCTCAATTGGTAAAACGTGAATGCTCGTATCCTAAATGTTTATGCAAATCAATTACTTTTAAATCCTGACTTTTGGGAGATGGCATGCTTTAGAGAAACACTGAAAAGAAAAATAATACTACAATGTCGGTATGAATGTTGTTTCTCTAAAGCGTGCCATGTTTGGTTTAGGATTCGCACAGGATGCAGCAATAAATCGTTCATGTTACACCTTTGAAAATGTCGTAGGTCATGATATTCTATTAATTTAAAACATGGGTGTAATTCCAAACACAAAAACAGTTCAGAGAGCTTAGTCTAGTCGAAGTAAACAGTTTTCGCCAAACTCCTTAACGAAGTAGCATGCACGCGTAACAGACAGTGTGTCGAGCCGTCTAGGCTACTTGCAGTACACATGCAGACATAGTTATGCGGGTTGCGATCGTTGGTGAGATGTATTTAAGATACAAAGTACTACGTGATAGCAATGCATACCACTGTAATGTTCGCGAGTAGTGAAATTAAACCAATAAAAATATTAAGAGCCACAAATAACAACAAACCGAAAAGCGTTTTTATGACGTTAGAATCAGCAACAAGCATACAGGATTTCTTGTAGGGATACTGACAGAATGAATGAAGAGATTACGACGGCTCGTAACATTTAATATTTTGAGAGCCATAGAGAGGTTACATGGTGTGAACATGGAGTTGTACTGGGAATGAATGGGAAGGAAATGGGATATCCACGATAAAAGCCACTGGCCAACGTCATCGTACCGCCACGATTCCCACATGTGAAAATTGGTTTGACTCCCGGCGGTAATCAAAACCGTATCGCCTTGTACAGAGACAAGCATTTTGACCATTAGACCGCTGTGGCGGTTGTGCTGTCATACTTTGGAGAGCAAATATCGATACTGACACTGTACTATTATTTTTTTCAAGTATTACCTCACGAAGTTATTCGTGTTTGGTTTATTAGCAGCATGGCGAACACAATATTATTTACACATTTTTAAACTGCGTGGGACCTGCCATTTTCGTTCACAACTGCTACGTAATGTACGCAGAATGCTAGAAACAAACTGATCTGCGTCTTTAACAGTATTGTACTTATTTTTTACTGTGAATGTCCTCCGTCGTCTTTACGCTGCACACATCACATGGATGTTCGCAGGATTGTCTATGCTCTAGGCTCTGTATGTCTGCGCGAATATTCAAATGTGTTTTGAGCAAAAACGGCACGACCTAGACAGTTGCAACAAAGGGACCTTTTTTTGTTACACAGTCTCATTTCTCAATAAAAAATGTTCAAATGTTCGAAAATTTTGACGGTAAAAAAGTTGTATGCAATAAGAAGGTAATCACCCTTATTTTTTTCATAAGGGTGGAAGGTACCAAGTTGTATTTGCTGTCGGTTTGATTGTTCCAACAACATTAAGCAATGCTGAAAATATAGTTTTTTATGTTATTTAGTTTCCGATATTTTGGGGAAATAAGGATTATAAATTTTGATATTCAAAGACTCATTACTCCCCTTATATTAAGTGTAGGCAAAAAATTCAAAATATAATTTCTGCTTGTTTTTTTTTATAACGAATCACCTGCCGGAGTTCGGAGTTTGTCGGTGTTGCTCAGGAACATCCTGTATATATATATATATATATATATATATATATATATATATATATATATATATATACACACGAAGTATGCCGCACTTTTCAAAATACCTTCATAGAATTGTGTATTGTGTAGCTATTCCCAGTATTTGCATTTTCTCACACAGCGTTCCGTTTAAAATGTTTCGAGTTTTTTTGCACCAATGTCAGAAAAACTACCTTACATGGCCTTGACTAGGGTACTAGATTCCTGCTTGTAACAAGCTTGATGCGATAAGTCTACACGAACCCATGAAATACAAATAATTTTATTAGTACACTCTGTTGTTGATTTTTTACCGCACGAGTGCAATGGCTCTTACGTCCTAAATTTTAAAGTATGTTTATTTTTACTGTCGATGGACCCGCGCCGGTGTGGTGGTCAGAACACTCGCTTCGATCCCTCCAAACGTGCTCTATTCCCGGTGGGATCGTTCGTAAAAATTGCAAGTGGAAAACGTAGTTATCATTGTCGTTGGCAGCCGGGTTTCGCACGCTAGCAATAGTGGCATGACTGAGAGTTAAAGAGGGAGTGTTAGTTAATTTTCTTCTATTTTAAGTTTTCAAGCCGTAACATTTTTTAAGTGGTATTATTACAATTTTTTCTTCGACAAGATCATTTATATATTCTTGACAAACAGCTTGACGTAAATAGAAATGGAATCCTTCGTTAATTTGTAACGCATAATCATTGCAAGGGAATTATACATTACCTTTCAAGAATGTTTACAAGTCCAATATATAATGAACATATAACACTATTACGATCTTCAAAATGTATCACAAATATTTTCTGTGCCTCGACATTGCCACATTTACAAAAAGAAGTTAAGCAGAAGTTATAGCAGAAAATCGATACATAAAATTTAGCGTCTAACTTTCCCCTTAATGAGTAACACATCTTAATACATGCATAACGTTAACGCAGAGTAATATGTTTGTACGTCCTCTTCTGTAGAAATTGATATATTGTAAAAACGTTTACTCGAAGGACGCATAATTAAATACAGTAACAAATATAGCTATGCCTACTACTAATTGGCACAGGAATTGCAAAATAAATATCGGTGTGTGATAACATACCACGTCGTGCAAAGACTATAAGATTTTGCTGTAGAAATGAAATGAAAATTTCCGTACATACAAAGTAAATTATTAATTACTGCTGCGTCAACCGCATATTTTAATGTGAGGCGTAATTAGGCCTTACTTTGTCAAATATTCAACACATTTCGCTGAGTCAACAAAATCAGGCGCATTGTGTTTGACGTATTGTTCTGGTAGTAGACATTTTTATCGCAAGGGAATAAATATTTGGTAACTCATTCCATGTTACCTGTACCAGACCTGAGCGAATTCCTTTCGCTTCACTTTACTTTCGGTGTATCGTTACGATACTCTAAATATTTTTTTTTTTATCACGGCACACAAATTTCACTTACAGGAAAGGGGAAAGTTACATACAATAACAATCTTCCTATCACTTTACTTTCGGAGTAACATTACAGTATTCTAAATTAAAACCTCTGTTCACTATACAGAAATACATTTTACAGAATAGTGGATACCACCGAGAATAATTCTCTTCGCTTCACTTTATTTTCGGAGCTACATTACGGTACTATAAATTAAAACTCTGTTCACAACACAGAACTACATGCATCTAACGGGTAAGGAGAAACTACCTAGAGCAATTATTCGTACTGTTACGTCGAAATTAAAGCGAAGAGAATGCTACAGAAATATCACTTACGGGAAATGGGTAAACTACACAAAATAATTCTCTTCAATTTACTATCGGAGTAACTTTATTATACTCTAAATTAAAACTTTTGTTCACGGCACAGAAGTATAGGCTATCTTATGGGAAAGTGGAAACTACCTAGAATATCGAAGATTTCGGCGCATTGTACGCAGCGTCGTCTAACGTTCCTTGGTATGTGTATCAGACTTTAGGACGTAGCTTAATATATCAAGCATTATTTTCTTCTCGCTTGTGTAGCGTGTACGATATATTGTACAAGTTTTCAGTTTAATCTACCGTGTTGCTGTAATAACAAAGATAGCACATGTTCTATGCATACATTTTTCCCCTGTGGGTTTGTAGCTATGCTTGTATGTTATTTATTGTAACAGTATACTATTATAAACACAATTTACTGAAAATCACCGTAAAAACACATATTATTACTAGACCCAGTGATTTATGTTTGGACGAATTTTGCTTTAAGGGCGCGGTCTACCTTAATTTTCATTACAATTTTTTATATTTAATTTGTACCAGATATTTTTTTCTTATTTTAGACACAAAACGTGACTAAATTTGGCCCTTATGAAATATTTTTATCTCTCATAGTTTTCGCGTAATGGCTTGTTAAAATCATATTTTGCATATTTCCGTTAAAATGTTTTTTGCTAATATACCCTTGAAAACGTCGTAGTTTCTTGCAGCAAAAAAAAAAAAAAAAATGATTCGGTAATACACTTCTGACACAACGTAGCTGTCTGTAGACCAATAAGAGGCATAACATATTACGATATCGGGATCCTTATTGTCTCGCTCAGCCAAATATGGTAACAGCTCCAAATACAAGCGAAAGCCAGTAATCTTCTGGTAAGCTGAACGTCTGTTCAAGTTTTCCGCGGTAAACCATCATCTTATAATTATTAGGGCTCGGTAGTTTTCGCGAAAAGATTTTTGCAACACTTCGTTTCAGCGTCTTACGCACATACCTGCATCTCTGCTTTGTGGTCAGTGATTGGCTGCCTTAACATAAAACGTCTGAAGGTTAAACCAGCAAACCACAGACGTGCTATGTAACAGTTATTCATGTACTGACTGGCACAGTCAAATGAATAATAACTCTGCACAAAAACACTCTGCCTATAATCATGAAGTTGAGCTGCAGGTGTGCACGTAAGACACTGAAACAAAGTGGGGCAAAAATCTTTTCGCGAAAACTACCGGGCCCTAATAATTATTTATGACTATAGGTGTAAAGTCACAGACTAATTAGTAATACAGACGTGAAATGACGTGGCGCCTCGTTTGATATGAGCGAACTTCGCCGCTTATTGGTTGTCCGAGGCTGTTGATACCAGCCCCGTGTCTGCTTGGCTCCTGCATGTTACTACAGGTTTGCTTTTGGCCTAGCTGCCGGGTAGCAGGACAACCACCTTACGCTGATTGGCGGTAGGCGTCTCCGCCATGTTGCTGGCCAGGGAAGCCATTTCGCTGGCGTGTGTGACTGAGTTCGCTGTCCTAACGGCTATTTCACTTCTGTATTCCTAATTATTCTGTGTAAAGTCTTGAGCCATATATGATTCGACGACGGTAATGTGGCACGGTTAACTGTTAACATACGAATTACACACGTTCAGTGGTAATGTACAAGAATAAGTATTGGTGCAGTTTAAAAGGTACTCGCCAATAAAGAAGGAAAAGTGTCAGAAATGAATACATTGCATTGAAGTCTGGCAGGCAGTCAATTTTTCCCGCGAAAAATCGCTAGAACCACAGATTTTTGGTGAAAAGAATTTCCCAACAACTTTTCCAAATTTTTACGTGCTTAGTTCCAGCCCTGCTGCATGGCAGTGCGGTTGGATGTTTTCAGCTATCACGGTTGTAAGTAATCCAGTAGGATAGTGAATAAAATTTACAGTTTTCATCCAAGAAGCCGTAGGTACGAGCGTTCTACGTAAATAGTTTTTATAATGATAATTTTATATTTTTCTCTCACTCTTACGGGAATATTGCATTTATGTAGTTCATATTTTCCCTTACGCAAGTCAAAGTAATTTTTTCTTGGAAGTAAGTGCTGTTTGCTTCTCTTCTGTTTATGGGTGCATTGTACTATATTATAATTACAGCGTAGTAGCATTTTGTTTTGATAACTTACGTGCATGTGAAGCTCTGCAGCATGGTTACTGATTTGACGTTGTCAGCTTTCGACACCTTGGAGTTTTCCTCGCAAATTTCAGATGTGTGGTGTGCCAGTAACCTTATTCTAATTGGCGTGGTAAAATGAGTGAGTTATTATGGTCAGCTCTTAACATCGAGGTCTTCAGCGCTGGTGAGGGGTGACATAAGAAGAGTATGGAGCAGCGTGAAGGGGTGGAGGAAACGGGAGATCCCCGAGAAAACCTGCCGTCCAACGGCATCGTCCGGCACGATTCCCACATGCGAAAATCCGGGGACCGACCCCACTGGGAATTGAACCCGGATCGCCTAGGTGGGAGGCCATTCGGCCACCGTGTACAGGAGTTCGAGATATAACTTTTTCTTCAGCGAATTCGCGAAATTTCCGGCTCTCAGGATTCCCGAATTCCGCGAATAGATTTCTACGTAAGATCGATTCCTCTAACTTACGGATATGTCTGCATCTTTCCTTACAGTAAGGAGAGTTATGGTTTTGTTTGTACCAGTCAGAATTACGTTACTGTTACATAAAACATCTTTCATTCACATACACATTACTAAGACTAGCAAGTGCTGCAATTAAGGACCAAGGAAAAGTAAACTTCGCAAGTTCAATAACCTGCATCATAGAATTCACTACCTTGTATATACTCAACCCCCAACCATTTGTCCATTAAATGCTGCTCCCTGTAACAGTAGACAATTATTCAATATCATCGGCTTAATTCTAAAACCTCGAAAGTCCAGATTTTCCAAGTTTACATTTCAGATGAATTTGTTGCTAGTTTTAATGGCACTTCTAGTGTTAAAACCGGGCGAGTCTACTGTGCATTAGTTTTCTTCTATGCTAAAATTAAAAAAAAAAAAAACTTGTATCTATGGAGTAGCATGACTACAAAAGTAGTTTTTTGATCTCCTATAAGAAATGGACTTACGAGGTTTTAGAAGTAAGCCGACGATATACTACGTTTGAGTGAAAATAAGACAGTGGATTCTAACATGAAGGTCACTGAACTCACGAAATTTTCCTTGCTCTACTATGTACCCATGGTTTTGTGAAACGTTTTTGCTCACTTTATTTCAACTCCTTACATGCTTCGTGGTTAATTATTGGATATTATTAACTCTCAGCTTCGCTTATCGTAGACGTGTGGTTATTCGGTAAGTTTGCTCTGATCAGCCCAATTAACTAAATGACTCCTGTACTCGCTGTCAGTTACCACGAAGCGGTGCAACAAATGTGCACTTTAGACATTTAAACAAAAATACAAAAAATCTTTTCACGAAAATCATGTGTCCCTAGCGATAGTTACATGGTACAAGATAAAGTGAGAATTTTTGGAACCCTAGATTATTTTTTACTTTTCAGGAAAATTTTACCTTCCTGCAACTTTTATATAAGCAAAGCAACGTGAATTACAATCAAAGTGTATAAAGGTATATTGTAACGAACTTAAATGTTAACACTTGAAGTCGCATTACGTAGACTACTATTTTTTAAATTTATTCTTTATACGATGGTCTTCAATAATGCTATCTTAATCGTCGGAAACCATCAATAAACGTTTAGGAGTGGATGCCTGCTAAATGATTTTGAAATACATCTAGCCACGTATTATTTTTCGTCTAATCCTCTGTCCCTCAACATGTTTACATATACTTGTAAATAGAGACCCGAAAATTTCGTGGGTTCAGGGACCAGCCTGCTAGAATCTACAGTTCTGTGTACATTATGTCTTCATCTGTTTATTCATTGACTGCTGCTGAAGTGAGTGGATAGTTGTATATGTGACAAGGTAGCGCGGAAGTCAGTGAGTGTTTTCATGAAGGTCTGTTGTTGGCTCTCCGTCCTCAAGAAAGAGTATAATTAGAAGTATCCCAACAACGACAGTATTTCACGTATACAGGAGTTTGAAATCCAACGTAATATCAAGTGAATTCGCGAAATTTTCGGGGTCTCTACTTAACGTTTGCAGTCGAGCCTGGTCCGACGTGAAATCACAGGGTTTATATTTCTTGCTGTATACGGTGAGTGGGTGTTGAAGTCCATCCGTTCCTTACATCGTGACGGTGGTGTGGGCTGTGAATAAGTCATCAGCAAGGAGGGTGTGGGATGTACATGACTGGTCTACACGCAGTGAGAGGAGGGAAGGAAGTACAGTTCACCCAGCGGGAATGGAGGCGTGTTTCCCCTTTACCCCTCCCCCAGGCTGCAGTTACGCATTCATGAGGCACTTGTTGCTGGCTGCCCTACACTGGCAAGGGGTGGGCAGTAAGGGCCGGCACTCGCTGCTAACAGGTGGCAGCACTGTCGAGCATGCCAGTACGTTCGTCTCTAGCTCCTCGCAACTGGAATACGGAAATCGAATCCTTAAGAGTGTACGGTGGATAAATAAACGTTGGATACATAAATTTATTCCTACGTTTTTTTCGAAGCCAAAATGGATAAAATATTCAATGACAATCCTAGATAACGGTATTTGCCAACTTAATGAGTAAATATTTATCTAAAATTACTAATTCGTTATGCGTGATCTTTTCGCCGCAGTTAAATGCACGCGGTTCCGGCGTCAGAGATTGTGCCTCAGAAGTTCGTTACACTGGAAGCAATTTTGTTTAAAACGTCGGCTAAAACTATTGTCTAGGATTGCTATTGTTTAATTTTCGCAAATTGGCTTCAAGAAACCTACAGTTATAGATTAATGCTTTTAGCGTTGAATTGTGTACCACGCCCTCTTAACCGAAGACAGCCGAAGTTTTCCTTTTCCGTCAGATAACTTATGGACGAAAAATAAATGTTGGGATGAAATAACAACGAAATGAAACTATACATGTGCCAATAACAAATAGCTTTAATGAGTGTGTAGAAAAGTTAAAAATTTTAATGAAAAATTATTTTTAATATGGGAACACTCAAAAGTCTTTCTCCATTGTTCATTATGCGTGTTCTGAAATTGGTAGGCTATTATAGAAAAGAGTAAGAGTAAGAATACTTGTAGCCTACTATCGGCGTCCTCGGCAAAAGTTAAGTTCTTATTGTTTTAACTTGGAAGTTCGGAGTCTCTTATTATTAGCGACATGCAACATTCGCGTTTTTTTCTGTCAGCTGACTAGACTCCAAGTGACTATAGGCTTGTTCGAGGTCTGCCGCTGGCCGATATTGTCGTGACTTGCCGCGAAAAATGCTTACACGGTAGAGAGGCCAATCTCTGTAAAGACGTAACACACGTAAATGACAACACATAAAAGTTCCTGGCCAATTGAATAGAATATTATGATCTGTTATGTATAGGAAAGTGAAGTTTAATCTGCTACCAGATGATAACGCGAATTTTGCATGTATCTACTTATTACATGCTCTCTGTTCCCCCCAGAGGCAAAGTGTGGTAGGTCTTCAAGTTAAGCGATGTTAAATATGTAGATGCTGTCGTCATAACTTTGTAACATACAAGTGATCGTTGTAAGTTACGTCTGACTTACAACTTTTCTAAATCATGTAATTCTGCATTGTTAGGGACACTGATTTATCGCAGGAAACGTTGACCTTCGGCTAGGCTTCAGTACATGTCCAGTTCTGAAGGCCTCCTTTAATTACTGGTAGGGAAACGGAAAATTCGCAAGTCAAGTAACCTAATCGTCAGAATTCATTGTAATACACAGAAGAAAAACTGTTTTGTGGTCGCTACAAAATGTTTTGCCAATATGGACCTCACCAAATGGCTTTGTAGTGATTAAATTTTTTTGTAGTCACTGCAATACTTTACTGGGGACAGCAAACATTTTTGTGTTGTCGCCACAAAAATAAATGGTAAGGTCTATAACGACAATATTTTGTGTTGGCCATTAAACTTCTTTTCAGTGTAAGTATACTAAAGCTCTGTCTACTAGTTCATTGTCTGCTGTTCCAGTGAGCAGCAGCTAATGAGCAAATGGTCGGGACCTTAGTATATATTCGATAGTGAATTCTAGCAATGCAGCTAATTGAACGCGTCAATTTTTCCTTTCCATAAGTCCCCATCTAACTGGGCTGATAATAACTGCGGTGCACCACTGCTGAAAATGTTAAAATCTCTTTAAAAAATTAGATAACTATTCTCCAATAATAAAAGGCGTAGGTCACCACACTGTTCTACACATTTTGGTGGCGTGATTTTAGTGCAAAATTCTTGTTACTTAAGGTTCTTATCTAGGTAGGCTGCGTTGGTGTATGTGAGGTACAAAACCGATGGAGCGTTAAGAGTGACGTCGGTCGGCGTATGCAATGCAATATCGCCTCTACATGCAAACCCAGTAACTGGCGCGCAGAGTTTTAATATTAATCATTTTCCTGTGGGACTTTAAGCGGTGACTGTACTATTTTATTTGCGATACTTATGGTTCAAATTCCAGTGCCCATGTCTATTTTTGTGTTTTTCGAATCCGGATGGAATTTTTCTGGATACGGTAGTTTAAATAAGATTTTTTTTTTAGCCATTTTGAGAGTCTTGAAAATCGTGTTTCAAATAAGCTATCCTAATTTTTAAACTGATAGAAACATTGTTTGAAATGTGTTTTTCTTTCATAGATTGTATTGCACGTTGGGATGATTCTTCCAAATATCATTACTTGCAACTCGCCGCAATGTGTTTCAAGCGCAAGTAGGAACCTTAAGTGCGCGGTCTACGTCACTTTTGAGTCATTTTATATTTTTAGATTTGTACCAGACATTTTTTCGTATTTAAGACATAAATTGTGGCTAAATTTTGCTCTAATTAAATTTTCTCTCACTGTTTTTGCGTAATGATTCATAAACGTCAAAATTTACATGTTACGGTTTTATTATTGCCACTAAAACCAACCGACATACCAAACTTAAAAAATATATATATATACATATATATATATATATATATATATATATATATATATATATATATATATATATATATATATATACAGGGTGAGTGTGAATTCGACCGACAAACTTAGTGGGGTGATTCCTTACGCAAAATAAGGTAGGGTTATCATTTGACAATTGTCCCGAAAGTGCATATGAAGGGTGTTAGGAGCCCTTGAAAATGTGTTTTCAAAATCGATTATAATTAAAATATCGAACAACGCTGGAGATGTAGCAACAACAATGTTCAATCCCATATGCGAATATCCAGGGTGACCCCATTGAGGATCGAACCTGGATCACCTTGCTAGGAGGCGGACACGTTTGAACGATTTAATGCTCAGTATGGCTCTGTGGTAGCGGTGCAAGACATGTTACATATCCGCACAGGCGTTAGGTAACGACACTCCACTCCACCCTTCGTTACTTTCATCGCTGTTTCTGGGAAAAAGGTTGGCCTAAGGGTCTTGTACTAAGGCGACCTTTTTTGTTGATTTGAACACGTTCTTTCATAAACAATGGTCAAACTACGATTACACGTTACGGCTACCAAATTTCAAGCGATCGAAATTTCAAATATGCCATTTGTCCATGAAGGGGGATGATTTGTACCATATTAATATGTTGGGGTCAGACGTCTTATTATAGCCCATAACATGTCCACATTGTTGTTGCTACATCTCCAGCGTTGTTCGATATTTTAATAATAATCGATTTTGAAAACACATTTTCAAGGGCTCCTAACACCCTTCATATGCACTTTAGGGACAATTGTCAAATGTTAACCCTACCTTATTTTGCGTAAGGAATCACCCCTCCAAGTTTGTCGGTCGAATTCACACTCACCCTGTATATATACGGCGAATAAGTATGTTGTAGGTTTCAACATCTCCTATACAAAAAAAAATTGTATTGAAAATGTTTGAATTTTTTAAATTTTAATTGGAAATTTCCGGGATTTTTTTAATACAATTTTTTTTGTATTTATATAGGAGACCTTGTAGTATATATACAACATCGCTATTCACTATAAATGTTTCAGTTTGGCATGTTGGTTAGTTTTAGTGATGTAGGCCTACGTAAAACCGTAACATGCCAATTCTGACATTAATGAGTCATTACTAGGGACCAGCAAAATTCACGTTATTATTTGGTAACTGACTAGACTTAGCAGTCCTTTATATATACAATTACAGTATTAGATAACACTAGCCGTAGTCTCTATGTGATGTCAGCTACGTGTGTGACTTCTTTACAGCAGTCTGGTCACTCAAACCTGCAACTTTTTATTATTGGACATACGCGTTTTACCCGGCAGACTACGGCATTGTTTGCCTATGGGGGAAGTTGGACGAGTGTATAACCATTTGGAGTCTAGCGTGGTGGCAATAAATAACGCGAGTTTTGTATGTCTCTAGTAATGACACCAAAATAACTGTTATATATATATATATATATATATATATATATATATATATATATATATATATATGTATATATATATGTACACACATAGTGCAAAAATAAAAATATGACGATCAAAATTGTTGCAGACCGCCCCTAACATCAACATTCTTGCGATTATTCCCCTTCTCTTGCATTGCGTGTTTTTAAGTTTCGTGTTTCTGTTGTATGAATGTTCCACGTTGTGATAGCTCTTAGTTATGAACTTACAGGTTACGACATTATAAACTTATTTTGTTCTTAAATTTTTTTTTCTGCACTACGGCTGTTAAAATTGTGTGTTTAGAATTTAGGACAGTTGTAAATTAAGCATTTTGAAGTTGCAACTGTCTTAAGTTACGATTTTCTTGATTTCAACCACAGCCATCTTCACTATAAAACCGCGGCCTTAGATTTGGGAACACTGGCAGGAAGGGTCATTTTAACACTTCTTTTGTCTCGCTTCCTCTGATTCGCCGTTATGCAGGACAGAATAACGAATCAGGTACAGCAATTACCTTTAGAGAGCTAAGAGAAGTGTTAAAATGACCCTTACTGACAGGGTTGCCAGATCTAAGGCCGCGGCCTTCTACTAAAGACGGCTATGTTTCAACGGTTTAAAGTTACGATTTTCGAAGTTCTAAGTTGCGTAATTTCTGAGTTACGTTTTTTTCACGTTGCTACGCTTGTAGCTGTTTCCTTATTAGTGACGTGCTTTAAAATTTTTAAACAAAAAGTTTTTGAAATTTGCATTGTTATTTGTCGCTTAGAGAGAGAATGCAGAAAAACGACTTTGATAATCAAGGAGTAACGACCAAACAGTTCCTAACGACTTCGCGAGGATTGTTCTGAGACCAAGTAATCAGAGAAATGTAACCCGATTTTCGTGTAAAGATTTTTTCACCACTTTGTTTCAATGTCCGACTTGCACATCTACAACCATGCTTCGGGGTCGACGATTGGTCATATTTAACTTTCCGCATCTTGAGGCTTGAGCTACCCGCTAATAACAAACGTGCGGTGTCGCAGTAACATAGTTCTGATTGGCACAGTGAAATAAGTGACGTCTCTGAACTAACACATTACAAGTATTTTCCTTGCTACATAAAATATTTGTTTAAATTTGAGTCATCTCTGAGTTACACTGCCGAAAAGAAAAAATTTCTTCTAAATGATATAGAAATTATAACATAAAAATATATCTTAGCTACAAATAAATATATATTGTTTACAAAGGAAACTTATTTTAAGACAAAATTTGACACAAAACATACATTTTCCATATTCACTTTGCTGTAAGGCGATATTTCTTTACCGAAGCTAAATACTTTTGCGGCAAAGTTATTTTGCTGTGGATGCCTATACTAGTGTCCAAGTTGAGGAGTTTTACTAACTTGACCCTCATTAGACACGCTTGTCGTGCTTACAACAAAATTATTTTCACAACGAGACATTACAGTAACTAGGGGCCACGGTAGCCGGATGGTCAGACCATTCGCCTCCCACAAAGGCGATCCGGGTTCGATTCCCGGCGGGGTCGGTCCCCGGATTTTCGCATGTGGGAATCGTGCCGGACGATGCCGTTGGTCGGCGGGTTTTCTCGGGGATCTCCCGTTTCCCCCGCCCCTTCATTCCAGTGTTGCTCCAACTCACCTTATGTCACCCTACACCAGCGCTAAAGATCTCGATGTTAAGTGCTGACCGAAATATCTCACTCGCCCATTTAAGTAACTCTAACAATTTCTACAGTCGCAAGCTGGAAGCTATGAAGTGTTCAAAGCCTCGAAACCGGACCGAGATCATACTGATACACCAGTTTCATACGCTGAAAATAATCTCACTAGATGATATGAATAGGACAGGTATAAATTTTTCTAACATTCCTAGCTCGGTGAAAAATAATTCTGCATATTGTACAAAGTACATTATCTGTCTTAAGCTACGAAAAAGGGCGTAAGTTTTTAGCGAAAAGAAAAACACATTTGCACAAGCTGGATTTCAGTATCTTATGCAATTATAAGCAAACTCAATATTTTCCTCGTAATATTCGCGAGGAAAAGTTTCTCACTTGACTAGGACAGTCACAACTAGGTTATCTCAGACACCAAACCTATATGATTCGCAGAAGACCTAACATAATCCAGACATTGGTGTGGAAACTGTCTACACACGACATTGAAACAGTAATATAATCTTTTCGCGACTGTAACAATCCCAGATATGTTTATCACGAGTATGAAAACCCAGGAACATGTCTAGAAACCCTGACATATGCACGTCGATATTGTCTCCTTTCATCAAGCATAACATCTGACATAGGTCCTATTCCAACTGGCAGTTTCAAATAATTATACAACTATTAGATCCAAATCTCACGATTACGTACGGTAAATAAAATATGCTAACCAAAACTCTGTGTCCTTTAAAATTATGCACATGGACAATTAATTAAAAAATATCAGTAATAATGTTTCGTTCAGTATCAGATTATTTAAATGTTTTCGTTTGCGGTGACAGAGTGTTAATTCGTACATTCAGTTATTAATTCTTTATTGAGTAGAACTATTTCACTTATTAATTGATTTAATTTTTGGTGTCGCTGTTAAAAAAATATAGTTTTTTTTCCCACTGAGTCACGCATTGATAATTATTTCAAAACGTAACCTTAAAGAAATAACATAAACGTATCCAACATAACACAGCATGCAGACTTCGAAATGGGAAAGTATGATACCACAACATATGCCTTTACACACAAAGAAATGCTTGGAGAAATTTTTACTATCGAATATAACAGAACCCTGGGATTGTTTACTTATTTACATAGAAGCGTTTATTTATTTTTACACTAAATATTCTTAAATATCGTTTTATACTCATACGTTTACAGAATTTGAATTTTGAAAGGTAGATAACCTACCTAGTTACTCAATCTTTACTGTAAATTACCAATTTACTATCTAAACGTGGTCATACAGGTTTTTGTTGAGTATTGTGTGTATTTACATCTTATACACAAAGTAGTATCGTTACGAATCTGTAGTTAAATATCTGGTAATCACCAGAGATAATGGTTTACCGCGGGAAATCTTGAATGTTGCTAGATTTCAACACACGTTCAGCTGGAGCTGACCAGAATATTACTGGCTTTAGTTTGTACTTGGAGCTGTTAACATATTTGAGCGAGACAATAAGAATCCCCGATTGTAATATTTTATGCCTGTTATTGGTCTGCAGACGGTTACTTTGTGTCACACGTACATCACTGTTTTCTAGGTTCCTACTCTTACGTATTAAGTCGCCCGCCTGATAGCCGTGTGTTAGTGTGAGTGAAGCGCGACTCCAAAGGCATTTGTTGACCGGCTCTTCTGGCGCGGTATCGCCTCTACCGCAAAATACTGTAAGGGCGTGCAATGGTATCGCAGGACACTCGCCTCACTGACACATTCAGTGGTGACCCAATATTTTTATTGGTGGAAAGTAAAGTAAGTAAATAAAGTCCAATACACCTCTCTATTGTAGTTTCACAAGAATCCCTTCAGTAGTTGTTTAGATATAATAGATTGAAAAAGCCGTTTTTAGTCAGGAATGGTCTTTCTAATTAACGTGATATTTTAAAACTACTATTCCCAGGTCGTTTGAAGTGATAGTTCTTTTCGAAAATCCACACATTAGAAACACGTTTAGTAGTTTCTTAGATAAAAGCATTCTGCTAGCATGCTGCAACGCTGGCTAAAGGCAGGCTGGTGGGCGCCTTAAAGTATGACGTAAATCTTTCTCAGCCCTAATTGAATGGTATACTGCTAACTCTGATGTGCCATAACTGTAAGTTTGTAATTCATCAGTACAGATCTTAAACAAGCTACGTACCTATCTTTTAACAATACATAGCGCAGAACTCTACACTATACTTAGAGACACTGGAAAATTGCGAGAATAGTTGACTATTTGCTAGGCTCCAACATACTGTATATGACACTGAATGTTTCGTATCGACATGAGCTATGGTTTATTTGAAGCATTGTTTCTCTCTTCAACAAACCCAGTTAGAACTGTACAACTTGAACATACAGCGTGTGTGAATTGCCAGAAAACTGTTCACACGTGTCACGGTTAATATACTACAGTTTATTGGAGACTATCTTAAACATTTTCGCAATTTTCCAGGGCCGCTACCTATACTGAAAAATACAGTGGCACAAAAAACGTGATTCGTAATTTAGAATACGTAATTCTTTCCGTATACTTGTCAGTTTTATTGTTTCTGAGGGTTGTGTTTTTTTTAAATATTGAATTTCTAAATAAAAGAATTAACAGTGTGCAATTTCTATATGAAATTTTCTTACACGAAATGAAAAAATAAATTAAATTTAAAAAATCGTATTAGGAAACTGATCAAACCAATTACTTGGATACGAACAGAGTTTTTATGTCATATGACTAAATGAAGCTTCTTTAAATACATCGCTATAAACACAGAGCAGCCACGTGAAAATAAACATGAGTAGAGGCACGTAAATATCGCAGATACATTCCAGGTCAGGTTGAACGCCAATTATGTATACTTCATTGTCATGTCTGTGACTTGCTGGCGGCTGTTACGAAATGCGTTTGACTACTGCAAGCCAGTAGTAAATAAGGAAATAATGCGATGTGCTGTCGCTTACTACCTGCTTGTACGGCTATAAGCCAATAGATAATCGATTGTGGCCAGTGTGTGTATAGGACTGACAAGTCTAGGCTGCTGCCAGATGAATCCGAGAAATTGACGTACCTCTAAACATGAGATAAAAAAAAGTTGCTAAATGATTATATCTTTACGACCCCACATTTAGTGAGCAGCCTCTTCTGTTTTAGCAATATTTCTCTTGAAAATTTTAGGCTACTTTAGTTCATCACATTAATGACTTAAACAGTTAACATTTTGCTTTGATAATTTCAGGTCTAATAAAAACACTTCTTTAAAAATTAACAAATAAAAATCAAATTAGCCTTATAAGAGTGATCAGATAGTTTAAAAAATGTCGTCAGCCCTCGAATAAAATTCGCTCGTCTACATGGATAAATTGGTGTCGACTATTTTTTTGCGTATAAAGCATGAACCAATTTTTTAAACGCAATACCCCCTCTTTTTGACGGACCATTACAATTTACGTCGGGGCTTTGTTTCATGCATACTTTTTTTTTTAATGTGGCTTATCGTCACATGTAGCGATAACAATCAGCGACGCGGTCCCGCCAGGGATTATCGGGCCAATCCGGAGCAATCAATACCTCGTTAAAACAGATTTACCCGTGCCCTCCAGAGGGAGCTGTATACCTCGGTAAACTCGCTATTCACCGTGTGTAACGACACGATGTTCTGTATAACGTCTGCTGTGAGCTTCCACGAGGTCTGTATAGCCATTCGTTTGTATCCAAAAGATTTGTGCATAATTTTGTCTCAATGCCTTGCGTGCACATCGGCAGTTCTGTTTCATGGTTATTGGTAGCGTTTTTTTGTTCCGTACATGTCTCTCATTCGGCTGAACCACGGCCGTAGAAGAACAGGTCTGGACACTCGCCTGGAAACTTGACCCCCTTGTTGTTTGGCTACAGTTCACCAAGTTACCGAGAATATTGTGTTTTATTGACGCTGCAGTTAGGGCGGTCGGACTAAACTCCGCCCACTTCCTGTCCACTAAGATAAACAATTTATCAAAACGTATTTTTTATCAATTTATAAAATATTTCCATCGCTCACAAATTTAAGAAAAGGCTCCAGCAATCTTTATTTTCTTTATAAATTTAACAATAGAAAAAAAGTGGACGGAGTTTGAGTCCGACTGCCCGAATTACAGCGCCAAAAAGCACGACATTTTCGGTAACTTGACGAACTACAGCCAAACAACAAGGAGGTCAAGCAAAATACACTGGTAGGTAGGCGAGTGTCCAGACCTGTTCTTCTACGACCGTGGGCTGAACCAATTTGAATAAGGTTATGTTGACACTTTACGTCCGTGATTTGTATAAAAAAACAATAATAAATAATAAACTTAAGACGAAGTGACAGTTAACACATCGAAACACTAACCACGGAGCTAAACTGCAATTGTATGCATAACGCATTGAAACCGAATACTTCAACAGTTTTCGCTACCGTGGCCTTATAAATAAGACACATACAAAATACATGCATTTACGAACGCGTAGGACAGTCTTAAATTACTGTGTATTCAAGTAGACAACAGTTGCTCAATGGCTGCTTGCTGACACAGTAACACCACAATGATTGGCCCTGAGTGTAGATGCTTCTTTATGATTGGCTCAGCGCCTTCCAGGAGATATCAAATTTGTCTGTTTCCAATTGCAGAAGCACAGACTAAATAGTAAAACAGACGTGAAATGACGTGGCGGCTCGTTTGATATAGGCGAACTTGGCCGCTTATTGGCTGCCCGAGGCTGTAGACTCCAGCCCCGTGTCTGTTTGGCTCCTGCATGTTACTACAGGTTTCCTATTGGCCTGGCTGCCGACTAGCAGAGCAGCTGCCTCACGCTGATTGGCAGTAGGTGTT
>PNEQ01107125.1:0-39320 GCA_003012365.1 Medauroidea extradentata | reverse complement strand
AGAGCAGGGGTGGGGAGAAGATGGAATGACAGAGCAGAAGGAAGGAGAGCCAGAGCAGGGGTGGGGACCAGATGGAATGACAGAGTATAAAATTCTAGAGCAGGGGGTGTTGGTCTGGGGAGCCATGGAATGACAGAGCAGAAAATTCTAGAAAAAGTGATGCAATCCAAGATGGCGACCGACGACCGGAAGTGATGCAATCCAAGATGGCGACTGCAAAGGTCAGGGTCATCCAAGATGGCGGACGGGTGACGTCATCCAAGATGGTGGCCGGGTGACGTCATCTGGCGGCCGCGGCTCCGGCTCCGCAACCCCCACCCCCCTGTCCCCGGAGGAACATTTTACATCTACTCATTATGTTTGTAGCAAGTATTGAGAGTATCCTATGTAAGATGCTTAACTCTCACTGATAAGTTAAAATGTGTGGAGCTGAAGCTGAAACACCTGTACGTGTTACTGATATGGTTAGTAAAAAATAATTCGTAATGAAGGGATCGGATTTCTGGGTATTCAGAAGACATATATTGCAAATGCAGGGACAGGCGATATTGTTAGTTTCAGCAGATACTGAAGAAAGAACGTCGTCTAGTCTCTGAAGAATGTTGAGCATTCATAATGAGTAATTCTGCATTAGACGAGAGCCATTAACTACTATCGCCAAGTGGTACGATTCATCTACTTCTTGGACCAACGCCTCTACATCACCGCTGGTCACAAAGACTTCTTCGGTCGAAGACCTTCCTGGTGTGGTAGCATCAACCAATCCTGGTATGACTTCGGCTGCTTTTGTGTCAGCAGCAGTATCTTCGGAAACCTGTAAAACCCCCACAACACTGATGGCATCTCCATTGTCAACGCCAGAGATAAATTTTGTGAAGTAAATCCATGACACTGTCATTTAAAAGTATCAATGCCGATAATGTGACAAATCTTTTAATCCCAGTTACCATGCCGGGAGACACGAGAGAAGTATAAAATGTTCTAAGAAGACACGTTGGGTTTCTTTAACACGGAGTTATTGCAAGCATGGGTGCGAGTTCAAGTGATATGATAAATCTAACAAACAGGAAAGATCTGTCGCGATTCACACAACGAACATTTTTAAGTATGAGAAGCTAAAGTTGCTACATCTGTAAATGTTGCTAATACGACTAATAAAAATTGATTCGTACTGAAGGAATTGGCTTTCCGAGGTATCCTGAAGACGTATGTTGCAACGAACTCGTCAGATACATCGAAAGACATTTTTACATTCATAAACGGTATGAGAAAAAAATTGAATAGAAAAACTTACAGAAGAGTTAGGAAATCATGGAACTTTGAAATACAATATATGGTTGGAAAATGATAAAACTAAACCAGAACCGTATGAAGACGCACACTGCAGAAAAGCACTCAAGACTGGTAATATGGCTATTTGAAACACTGATGAAATCGGAAACAGCATCGAGTAAACATTATATTTTCCGAGAGGAAGAAGAGATAGTTATAAAAGGTTCAGGTCGGACTCTAGATGTTTTAAATCATCTTCAGCTACAAACAACTGTATTCTGCTCACTGCAGCAATTAATAGAGAGCATGCAATGTTAGCTTTCCTGAATCTAACTGGATGGTACCGGTTTAAGTCCTCTCTTCGACAGTGTCTTCGGGAATGATCGCTTGTTTTCGTGGGTCCTGCGGACACGTCTACAAGCTCTTCACGCATTACGATGACCGCCTCTACTGCTGCTGCAACCACTTTGCATATGATGGGTACATACTTGCCTATGATTGCATGCTCTTCGCCCGTAACGATGAGCTGATCGGTGTTGTTGGTGAGTACTTTGGCTGTGCCTGGGACCTCCTCGACGACAATGGTATCATCTGTAGCTGATTCATTAGAGTTCGTAGTACGATGACACGAAACTAATGCGTGTACTAAATCGTGTTATGAAAATAGAAAAATATGTCTAATCGGTAGGGCTATGAATTTTCGCGAAAAGAATTTTGCCCCACTTTGTTTCAATGCCTTACGCGCACATCCTCAGTTATATATACTTCACGGTTGTTGGCAGCATGGCTTTGTGAAATAACGTTTCTCATTTGACTGTGCCAATCACTATAAGGTTAGAGCACGGTCTAAGAGGGAGAGGTCTTGACACTGCCTATGCTCTCCAGCAAGAGAAAGTGATCCCCTTCTTGTCGCCGAGCGCTAGTAGTAATTTGGTGGAAGATTTGTCTTGTTTACATCTGGCGGCGTTACAATTTTTACAATTATTTAGACAAAATTGTATTAATATGGTAAGCTGATATAGTAGATGTGTGTTCAGTGTCCATAAATGCATTGGCATGTGTGGAACTGTTTATATATGTCGTCTGAAAAAAATATTATGTACTATTGTTTTAGCAAACACATTCGAACAAAATATATTATTTTCTGCCCCACAAAATTTTGGAATCGTTGCAATGTGTGTCAACACGCAGAAGATTGAAAAACTACATTTTACGGTTGGAAAAAAATTGTGTTCCAATACAAAATTACGTTTAAAGTTTTTTATTCTATGTAATACACGCAATTCCGATAGCAACATCGCATTTTAAGACCAAGCTAAATACAAAGGAAGACAAATCTTCCACTAAATTACTACTAGCGCTCGGCGACAAATAGAGGGTCTCATTTTCCTCCTCAGTGTCAAGACCTCTACCTTCATAGACCGTGGGCACGGCCGTAGAAGAACAGGTCTGGACACTCGCCTGGATATTTGACCCGCTTGTTGTTTGGCTGTAGTTCACCAAGTTACCGAGAATATTGTGTTTTATTGGCGCTGATGTTACGGCGGTCGGACTAAACTCCGCCCACTTCCTTTCCGCTAAGATAAACAATTTATCAAAACGTATTTTTTATCAATTTATGAAATACTTTCTTCGCTCACTATTTTAAGAAAAGTCTCCAGCAATCTTTATTTACATTATAAATTTAACAATGGAAAAATTTGGACGGAGTTTGAGTCCGACCGCCCGGAAAACAGCGCCAGAAAGTACGACATCCTCGGTAACTTGACGAACTACAGCCAAACAACAAGGGGGTCAAGCAAAATACATTGTTAGATAGGCGAGTGTCCAGACCTGTTCTTCTACGACCGTGACCGTGGGTTAGAGCAACATCACAAGTCTAATTTGCAAGTAGAACCACAAGACACGTGACAGTTAAAACATCCAATCACTATCTATGACGTAGAATTACAGATGTGAACATAAGACACTGAAACAAACTGGGGCAAAATTCTTTTCACGAAAAGTTAATGACCCTAGATCGGACTTTACAAGGAGAATGTGACTACATGTTTGCAAGGAATCCTCCATTTTTGTTTTTAGTAAAGATATTATTTGTAAATAAAATGTATTTAAAGTAAATATATTTTTACCCTGTGTGTTTCATGAGTATGAATAATTACGAGTGAAAAAATGTAACATCTGCGCACAGACATTTTATTTTAAATGTGTATTAAAGTGGGGATAGGGTAGAAAATAATCATGTATGAAATTGATATAACTAGTGCAGTACGGTTGATGGTCTTGGTTATGAGATTTGTTAATGTTTAAATAGCTGTAAATGTTCGAGCATGTGTAGCTGGCAACTGTGTAAAGCAGAGAGAAAGTCGTATCTATGGATATGTAATGCAGAAGGTATGGTAGAGGAGTGGGTTTAGTCAGGACAGGTTCTGACAGGAATGTCGGAGTGAAGGCTGAGTTGACGATGAGAGGAGGTTGGAAGTAGTGATGGGCAAAATCGATTTTAATTATTCGTAATTTCGACAAAATCGATTAATAGATTTTCGGTTGATCGTTCGAATTATCATTCGCTTAATTCGGTTTTTAAATAATTGTCAGTTTTATACAATTCGAGAAGAATTACGAATGTTCGCTTAGAAGTGAAAGCTTCATTTAGTTGTGGCGTGGGAATAAGAACGATAGGGCACTTGTTTGTGAACGTAGTGTAACTTGAATACTCTTTATCTGAGCAAGGCAAGGAAGAAAACGAGTGTAGCTATTCTCCGCTCACTCTAAGTTGAGTTCTGAAGTAAACAAATAACGTAATATCATTGCACTTCGCTAGCCTCTAATTGGCTCAATTTGTGCGTCGCGCCGACGTACTATTTCCAACTGACAAAAGTGTGTGCAGTCGGTATCATAGGAAACGACAACGCCGTATATATTAAAACAATATTGCGTGAAAATTTCGTACGTGTTATCGACATAGGGAAACAAAAATTACACAAAAACGTGATAAAAATATTGACATCATGTGCAATTACTGTATATTTCAAAATTTAATAGTAATAGTCAAGTCATGACTAACGATTGTATTCAAATATTCCGGTATTAACGTAACAAAAATTTGGTACTACATGCAGAAAAAAAGTTGTCAACAAAATGAGTGATTAAACTTACTGTAATGTCCTCCTGGATTATTTTGTACTTCATTTTGGTAAAATTACATTTTATAAATATAAATCACCAAACAATCTGTCGATAATTCACGACATATATTGTTTTTATATATAAAAGATTGCTATGCGAGATTTTTATTCTTGCCTTATAAACATCACCACAGTTTGTTCAGTAAAGAAGACATATATCCACGTTTCGAAAACATACAAGACATTTTCACTGTTCAATTCAATTTATTAGCCTCCGTATTTGTACAACATCACAGCATCACATAACCTAATCCACAAGCGACATAAATATAAACCGACGAGAGGACGGAACAAAATAGAACAAGGAACTTTGGTTCGGACCACGCGGCCGTGGTACGGACGAATTGAAACGGAAAATGGACGAACTGGAACGGAAACATTCGCAGTAACCACAACATTGACGCGTTAGCATCCAAAAATACCTTGAAAAAATAAAATATTATATCTGATTGTGATATTTCTGATTTATTTTTACAGAACTAAAATTTTGGTATCTTCAGAGTATCGTACATATCTAAATACTGACAAGTGTACCAAGAAACTCGTACGTTTAACAGTGCGTCAGTCGTTAAATAACTCGTGAACCAACTGTACGGACGTGTCGTCCGCTAACCATAATTAATGTAATAAACATATAGCGTCGTAGATTGTGTTTGTAACGTCTGTATATTTTAGATATTTGTTAATAAATCTCTCTCATTAAGTGACGGAGTGGTAAATTTATATGTACACGACAGATAACAAAGATCTATTTCTTATGCAAGATCACAGTGCACGGCGGTCGGCAGCCAATGAACATGTTGGTTTATAATTTGCTTTGTTTATCCTAAAACTCAACTAAGAATGAACGGAGAATAGATACGAGCACGCAGATAAAAGTAATGAGATAGCGATTCGAGAACATAGTGTATATTACCTACCTGATAAGCAGTTCTTGTCGGCATGTTAATTCACCATACGAACTTCTTTGTCAAGGAAGACTCTGAAACGAGATAAATGTTTGCAGCGAAGGCAAAGATAAGTTTATTCCTACGTTTCAAAAGGTTAAAAATAATAAATTGATTTCTTATACACGTGGCCACCAGGTGACTCGAAAGATTTCTTCATAAAACGCTGATCATGCAAAAAATCTACAACTTGATGAAACCAGATACATTTTACTACCGTTATTGCTCATTTTATATCAGTTGACTGCAGAAAAGTGTTATTTTTCCTTGCAATAACTGAATTTAAGTTCACTCTCGCTAGAGTCGAGAATACTGACATGGGAAACTATTTTAACTTCTTGTGGTCCTTTTTATGTTTTAGTTGTAAAAAGCTTGCAAAAACTGTATTATTTTTGTATCATAAATTTGCATAAATCTTTACAAATCACTGATTTACAAGAGCACTAGATTAACAGTACCTAAATATTTGGACAATGAAACCAGTCATAAATCTCAACTTATGATAAAGGCCGTGGTACAATCTCCGTAATAAATAACCGTAAAAATTTAACACACGCTTTTGAGCAGTGCGTGCTACAACATACCGTACCGCTGCCCAGACGACACGTAAGACCGTAAGAGGGATAGAAAGCTATCAATTTCGTACGGTGTGGTTACGGTTATTTCTATATGCCTACTTTACGGCCATTGTAGATCTGCCCTGCTTTTGAGAACACTATTTCAGATGGTACAGACATTGCAGGTTGACATGCGTACAAATATTTTGTTGCCAAATTGTGACGTTCAATAAATGAATATTTCTGTGCAAACTAAAAATTAATACTATGTACTCCTTTTCCTGTCAAAGTACGGCATTTCTAAATATATCTGCTTTATTTGTGTTAAGTTGCTGGCTGTTGCGGCCAAATATTTAAATCCAGCAATTTTGCTATCAAGGTGACTCCAAATCGAATATGATTCCTTTCACTGTTTACTGTTTCCCCACAGCACAAAACACGATACATTACGTAAGTTCAACTGGATTGGCAAGCTGCCGAAAAATCACAATAAATAATATAAACGTAGGTGCGTGTAAAAGGTTGCAATCATTCTTGGTTACACAGATGAAGCCGAACCTCCGCAAACTGAATAAAATACCGAATTTTCACAAACCGAGTCAATGAGACGATTGTAAACGTGAACGATCTTCCGAAATGCGAAATGCATTAAAGTCCGAATTGTAAAATAAATGAAGATTCGAACTACACAACGAATGAAAATCCGAACTATGAAATGAATTAACTTTTGAACTGCGAAATTAACGAAAATCCGAATTTTGAAATGAATGAAAGTTCCAACATTACAAACGAATGAATTCATCGATTTTGGAAAAGAACATACGAACTGAAACCCAATTTCGAGAAACATTCGTTTCTGCCCATCAATAGTTGGAAGTGGGATGATAAGAGGTAGGGGGAGGGTCAGTGAGTGGTAAGGGGAGTTGGTATGTCATGGAGGGTGGGTATGTATGAACTGAATGTTTAAACAAAAGAAAGTCTGTTCCTTGGCGAGATTGGAGCTATTCGAAAGCTGTCGGCCATTATTTTTTTTAAGTTGTTGAAGTCTTGCATTTAAGTATACTTAAATATTTTATTAAATAACTTTTTTAGAGTTTTTGATTGAATTTATCGGAAATCGATAGATAGGGTATTGCTAAGCTGGTGAGATGGAGGGTGTGTAGGCATTGGTACAAATGCGATATTCTTGCATACATCATAATTAAAAATAAAACTTTACTAATATTCGTTTTTTTTTATAAATGTCTTAACTTAATTTACTGGAAAACGTTCGGGTATAGCAACGACAAGTGTTTGTTTAAGAAATTTCAACTATTAGTATTTTATTAACACGATAAAATATAAATAAAAACTTGTAATATTAAAGAAAATAATAAAATTATTATATTAATATATTTTGATATTTATGTACAGTGTCTGTTAAGAATCACTAAACATGATTTATCTGCCTGCAGTAAAAAGACAGTGACATCATATTTTTTTAGGGTCGAGACCCATAACCCTCGGGGTCATTTACCCAATTTTAGGGTGTGGTGAGCCCAAAAAAGTGGCTCATATGCCCACATTGAGAAGATATTGGGGTCATGCTGGTTTTGAGACATCCACATAGGTAGTTTTGTTGAGTCGACGATGAAAGGGAACATTTTTTTTTAGAGAAAATATAAATTTTTAAGTGAAAAGAGAAAATTTTTGTAATTTTGAAAAAATTTAGACGTTTTAGAGGGTGAAAAGGGTTAATTTGTGGGTCAAGATCACGGTAAAAGGTAAAAGTCAACCAACAATGGCAGTCGGGGGCGTGATGTCACAACATTGCAGTTGGTACCACATATCACCACTTTCGGACTCCTGCTCCAGAACCTACTGTGACGTATGAATTATGACCTTTATGTTAAGTGCATTAACGGTAAATTTAACTTGTTTTAAAAGTCACATAAATATATTTTAACCACTAAATATGTAATTTTATGCTAAATAATGAGTTTTAAGATAATTTGTAATATTTTACTGTATTTTTAAAAGCCCCGGCATAATTTATTAAACATGGCATGGCGATTCTATGCCGAGAACGAGTCACTAATTAATGTGAAATGGTTTTATCCAGAATTGTAATTACAGTTAATGTAATACTTTTTAATTGCTGATTGTTATTTAATAACTATTTGAGTAATAATTTCACTATATTTTTGTTTACTTGTAATACATAACACATTTTCGCTAATTTAACTAAGGATTGGAGAGTATGATTCTGTAGTCCTTATTTTCATGTATGCTACAGGGACATTTTGGTGGCTTCTTTGAATGAATGGCGACGTAGTATTTTACGCCCTATGTAAATCGGTTTAATTTAGGTCCATCCTAAAGGTAGGATACGAGATAGAGCCACCAAAATAAAGTACATATTTTAGGTTCGCCGACCATGTAAGAAGAGGGTCGAGCGGTAGGAACCATAAACAGATATTTATTGGTGAATTTTGAGAACGAAGAGGACGCCGAGATAAGCCATTTTTGCCAGATAAGTGAAATACCAGAACTTTACCTTGCCACCCGAATTTCCGTATACCTATTGCTGCGAATTATTGTGTTTCAAACTATTTTCAGTTGATTATGTGTGTTTTCGGGATGATTAAGTTGAACTTTTTGAGAAGTTAAATTGTTAATTTTCTTAGTTTTGGACATTTCCGCAGGATAATCAGAAACCTGTACTCAGAGGTCTTGGGAAAATTAGTCTTCGTAATTGAGCAGCCGAAGAAATATTAGAGACATTTATTGAAACTGTTTTTTTTTTTTAACCCCGGGGATATTTTTTGAGTATTTTGAGTGCTGCTAATTATTTGCAATAAATTATTTTAACTTTGGATCACGAATTTCAGAACTGTGTGATTTTTTATGTTATTTTTTATTTTGGATTTCAGTCAGTTTCCTCACATGTTTGCAAACCTCTTCTGAGAGTAAATTACATCCTTTTTGAACTCAAAGTTATGTTTCATTTGTCTTGTGTGTTATGTTAATGTGGATAATTAGGTGTCACCATCTACACACCTACACTACCCTGAATTTAAAACACATGAATACTACATTTTGAAGTTTTCACAGAATATAAATAAATAATTAAGGTATTCACGCCCGACTATATATAAATATTACACTACTTAATAACAAGTGATTATATAAACTAATGTATGAATTTACAAAGGCTTCCTTTACTTTCCTGTGCGCTCCGAGTTCTGGCACTGTAACAGTAACGAAAAAGCTATCTTGTGTCGCTTTTGACATATTACTTATTCTTTGATTCCACCGGTAACTACAAAACAATAGAAGCTGGCAACAATCATTTGAAAATCCCAAGACACGTGACCAAGGCAACGATGTATCGCTGTCTGTTATTTAATAACGTGAATGTACTCATCAAAACCCTAAGTGAAATATCTTGATCACAATGACAGAAGAACCAATACGAAGGTCTTCCTCTCGCCGGCGCAGTTCCCTCAAAGACCAGTATAAAAAGCGTCTCAGCGGACTCGAAGATGACATCGACGCCGAAACGCAACATGTCAAAAGTACGCAATATTTCTTCTTATACGAGGGGTGCTCCTAAAGTAAGTTTCTTTTTTTATTTACGAAATCATTATTGGCAAACAAAATACACTATGGTACCATGAACTATACACCTTGCACATGGCCGTATCCAGGGAAGGAAGGGGGTGAGGGTTCAACCCTAACCACATCCCCCAAATGCATACAAAATTGTAAAAGTAAACAGTGGAATTTAGGTACATTTTATTAACGTTGTTTAAGCCGTTTGAGATTGTTGTCCGGTAGCCTAACAATTTTTGAAAATACATTGGATGTAGTAAGAAGGCACACAAATAATGCAGGTTGGTACCAAGTAATGTTTAACAATCAAACTAGCGTAGCTGTTTTCTTAATTAGCCTACAGTAATTTTGTTGTTACTGTGGGGAAAAAAGGTTCCATTTTGTTTAACGTGCTTTGGAATAACAAGGGACATCTATTATATATGCCCTTAAACATATAATAGTTCAATCTGTACAGCAAATGTTTAAAAATAGTAAAATACAACTCCTCCCCCCTCCCACGAAAATTATTTTTCGTGTTCGGCCATGGCATTGCACTATTTTTCGGCATAGTCGCCACCGACATTGAGAGAGACATTTATCATAGTGTGCAATCAGAACTTAGAAGAAACCAATCCGGTATAACTCGGTGCCGTAGAATACAAGGAATTATCGCACAGCCTGCTCCACCTCAGCCTTGTTGTGGAAGTGACTTCACGAGAGTAGGCCTACAGCTTTCAATGCACGGAACGAGTGACAGTCTAATGGAGCAAGATCGGTGTTGTAGGCCAAGTGATCCAATCTGCCCCAACGCTATGACATATTTCTCAATATCGGTGGCGATTACGTCGAAAAATAGTGCACGTGTATTATAGTTCATGATGCCATGTTGTATTTTGTTTGGCAATAAATTTTCCGTGTGCAGAAAAAAAACTTTCTTTCGGAACACTCTCCGTAGAATCTCCTCGGATCCAGTTTGATGGAAGGTTGACAGAGACGGTGCTACCATATAAGTGAACTAGTTGACCGCCTAGGGCGATAAGAAGCCGATGGCTGCATGGCTGTCGAGAGCTATTCCAACCCTTTACAATTCAATAATATAAAAGCATGAAACAGTATTTTGTAGGATTTTGTATCGGTTTATTACTAATACTTAACATAAATAATTATTTACAATGATTAACAAATATGTATTGACACACGTTAAGGTTTTCATTCGGTCGAGAAAAGTACATTCCTGTTTCTTATTTTATGTGTAAGAAATATTGATTGGATAGTTACGAGGATGTTTTCATGTTCGTCGGTTTTCGCTAGCTACGTGTGGATACATAAAGATACAAATTCAAAAACGTTCCCAGTACTTTAATAAACTAGCAGGAAAAAATGTAATATTGAGGTTAATGAGTGTGGAAAAAAGTTGTTTGAGGGGGATCAGGTAATTCACCTAGGGCACCGAATTACTTTACATCGGCCCTGATGTTGGAGAGTGAGTGAGCGAGAGAGATTTTGGTCAGCGCTTAACATCGAGGTGAGGAGTGACATGAGGTGAGTATGAAGCAGCACCGGAATGAAACGGCGGAGGAAACGGGAGATCCCCGAGAAACACAACGACCAAAGGAATCGTCCGGCACGATTCCCACATGCGAAAATCCTGGGTCCGACCCCGCCGGGAATCGAACCCGGATCGCCTTGATAGGAGGCGTATGGTCTCCGAGGCCCCCTTGATGTTGGAGACGCAGGACAAGCAATTGTGTTCAACTAACCAAATCAGGTCAGAAATTCACGTTTATGCTTTCACACGTAGATTCTATAACAAAAATGAAACTTAAATACTTACACTGCCCTATCTTATTACTGTTTATTATTTTACGCGTTACATAATCAGTATCCATCCTCTTAGTAGGCTGTAGAGTGCAAATTTAAACACCCGATTCATTTGGGCGGAGTTATTGAACATGCGATGTAATATTCGCACATTAACCACAATGTGTACACGCCAATTTCCGAAACATCTTGTGTATAGCAGGAAATGTATATGAGCATTGCTTGGTTATTTAAATACAGCCATCATTTAAAAATGTTTTGAGGTAACAACACCTCTTAACAAGCATTTAATACGCACAACCACGTAATTTGGATGTGTTTGGGCAATGAACTAAAAGTATGTTTATACTTAGTGAACTTACTGAAATATTTCAAAATTTGATTGACACAAAGTTTGCATCTCTAATATGAATAGCCACATCCAGATAATGGCACTTAACAATAATTTTGCTTATGTGGTACTCCTCCATAAAATACTTAAGTAATTTCTATATGAATAATGTTAAGTTTCACCTGTATCCTCATGACAAATTGAAATTAAATTGCGCTGTGATTAAGTTTTCTACTAGACCAAAATGTCTGATGGTACTGTATAGCAATATAACGAAAAACTATACTAGAACACTTAATTTTTTAACGTTAATTGAATAATAAGTACACTATGAATTGTAATTATTATAAGCGGTTTTTTTTAATATGTTTTATATTGCTTTCAGAAATTCAACATTCTCGTTGCTTAACATTTTTCTAAATACAAAAAAAAAAAAAAAAATTAGTTGCAGCAAACATTTCACTAAGCATATCGATGTATTAGTTTATTGTCGATGATTTAACATTATGTATGACTAGAAAGAGTAACATTATGATTTTGACATGATTCTATGAGAAAATTGAAATATGATTTCGCCGGATGATGAAAATGTTTTCGAAAATAAGGACTACATGAGAAAAATACCTTTATTTTTACTATATATATATATATATATATATATATATATATATATATATATATACACACACATATATATATAAACTCTAGTAGATAGTGAGATAATAAATTAAGGAATTATTTGCTCGGAAAATGAGTTCGACAAAAACAACGCCATTTTCCTTTTGTTATTTAGTATGTATTTTGCTCTAGAACATGTGATATCAGTAGATTCATGGTTTGTTGACCACTCTTGTATGACGCCGTAAAATGTGTATGCCTTGTTTTGAAATCATGTGCACAGTGACCGATGAGAAAATTGTGAGCGAACCAATACTTCTAGAACAGTGCCTATAAGAACTCTGTAAGGCCGCGGTTACACTAGAGATTATAAACCTGTTCTGTTAAATACATTCGGCAGCCATGTTTGATCGTGTTTAAAGCTAAACATGTTTGCGAAGTTACACGACTAAACAGAATAAACTCAGTGAACTTTATAACCTCAACAAACTTGGGACCTCAAATGCACCATATTTAATTATTATCACATCTACACTCAACATTCATGACTTTTTTACTATCAAATTGCATCCAACTGCAATGCTGTTGCTGTGTGTAAAGTTGATATAAATATTTTACACTTAAAAGTTAATATTATTTAACTAGTGCAAAATGTCGGTCCAAAAGGCAGCCACATTTGTTTTACATATCGTTACTCCAAGCAGATAATAGGAGAAAAGCGTTGAAGAAATAACTTTCGAAACTACATCTGAACTCGTCCTTTGCTCGTGTAAATGCTCCACAAAACTGAACACGTTTAAGTGAAGTAGTTCTGTTTGCATTGTGACCGCGGCCCGAGAGAAGTGGATGTTAAAGTGAGACAGATAAAGGTCAGTGTTGTGACCGTAGTAAGATATGCCGAACAAAAGGTTCTGGAAGCTCTCTAATAAGAACAGTGAGAAGAGAGAGAAGAAAGAAGTCACGAGGCAGAAGTTGCTGGAACGGAACCTCCCAATCAGGAGACTAGGGCCGAATGGACGACTTGAAGTACACGCCCCCTGACGTCACCGCAGGGGAAAAGTACTGTGGGAAACAAAGCTTGTTTACAAACATACTGATTTGTTACTTGGTAATTGCCGAATGCAAAAATTCTTCGCATTCATAGATTTGCACGCAAGGGTAAAAATATTAGTTTCAATTTCATGGTTAAGATACACAAACACATAAGATTAATGTTTACCTGAAAAAATCGGCAAATTCCAAACAAATAATCAATTTTCTTCACGTACATCTCATTCGGGACATGTGAAGCCAAACGGCTAAATGAAGGTTATGTTCGGCTGCGGTATCCATGGAGATAGGAATTGTATCCCACACCTGACTGAAGCTCCGCCTCTTTACAAGTCGTCCATTCAGAGTCGTCCTTCGAAAGATCTGCCGACTCCCATTCACTAGTAAGTAGGTCTAGGTATATTTCGCGAGTTAAACGACCAACATGCTATAATCCATTATCCTGTGTATACCGAAGCCCTACCATTTGTCCATTACCTGCTACTCATTCAGACAGCAGACAATGAACGAATAGACGGGGCTTGAGTATGCATAGGACATTGGATTCTAGCATGCAGGTAATTGAACTCGCGAATTTTCCTAGCCCTACCTGGCAGCCTCTTCACTTCTCGTACTTCAAACCCCCAGTCGAGTGACTACCAGCTGAAAGCCTGTTCACCTCCACTTTCGGCTCAGATCTGGTAACACTGCACTACATTTCCTCGTTTCAAACCGCTCATTGTGTGTGTAGGAATGCATCCTATCTTATTTCGACTGTCGTTTTTCTCGTGTTCTGTTGTAAAGTTGGGTTCACAATTGAAAACTTATGAATTATGCCGTGTATGACTGAATGTTGTTGACTTAAGACTAGAAAGTGTATTTCTTAACGTACCGATTCGCAACAGAACTTAATAGGTCGTATGAGGTCGCGTGGCGTATGGGCCATGACTTAAGAATTAACAGATATAACGAAATTTTATATTTTTCCCTCTAAGAATTATGGGAATGAACCAATCAGAGCATTCGGGAAGTTAAATAAACATGGCGAATATTTAAATAATATGCGTTGAAATGCTAGTTATGATGGTTTTGGAAAATTATGATCATTTCAAGCTAAAAAAATGGGGTTAAGGTTATATTTATTTTTTAGTTTAATGACAGAATAGCTGTTTGGCTGGCAAATAACTCGTAGTATATTACTGTTTCGTATACAAGGCATATTATTAATTTTTAAAATGTTAATATGATTTAATGGAAATTCTTGCTGTAAAATAACAAAATACAAAAAGATTGAAGAAAACAGAGAAGTCGGGTTGTGATTGGTTGGAATTAAGAATTAACGTATTTATTATGAACCATAATTTCTTTAGACACTTTTCCGTGTGTGTGATTGGCACTTACTGTACAATTCTTAATTCTTAAGTTTTTAATTGTGAAATAAGCTCACATACTGGATTTGTTTATTTATCTTAGGAGAAGCAGAAGCTTCGACACCATCCAAATACACACGAACTTCCTACAGTAACTACAAAGAAGCTAAGTCTGCAGTAGTTTATAGGAAAATGTACACAGGCAATTTTGTGAAGAATGCAAAGTAAAAAGAATTAACAAAAAAAAAAAGCGTAACTTTTGAATGGAAAGAACATTGACATGGGTTCATTAAAAGAAGTTAGGGGGATGGGATCTCTATCAAGGGATATTGGAATGTTATACAATTTACTTATGCCTCATTTAAATTCTTTAATTGCATAGACAATCTAAACACAGCATCAGATAAAGTAATAAAGTATCAATCATTAGGGGCATATATTGTGAAATTTTGTAAGAATAATCAGTTGTCAATGTCAGCATTAAAAGCCTGCCAAAATCACATTATGTTAAACATACTGTAGATAAAATCCAAATTTTTAAAATTGTTACTGCAGCGTCCAATATACCATCATCGTCGTACGTTGGATACTCTTACAAGCAAAAACATTCTGCAGACCATGCGTGTCTTCACTTTTATTATTCTGCTGTTTAAATACGGAAATATGCGTGGTAGTTCCAAATAAACATGCCTCCCAGTTAGGTGCATATTGCTGAATTTTTGGGTTAGAACAGACTAGCCTAAAAGCTCTCTGAAGCATAAAATCGCACAACTATTATTAACTTCGCCATTGCTGGTATTGGTAAACCACGATTTTGAAAACCTTCCAAATGTTATACACGAGGATATATCATATCTCCAACAACGGCTTTTGAAAAAACGATACTTAAAATTCTCCGTCCCTAAACAAATTAAATGGGTACGCCACAATCGGATATATATATTCTCGGAACTTGAATTTCATTTTCCAATATTCCAAAGAATTCAAAAACCTCTTCAACGTGATTCCTAACCTCCTAATTATCTACCATAGAAGCAATACACAACACACTGTAAGTGTGACTATGTAATCCTTACGGGTGAAACGATTTTTAACACATATAAGATTACTAGCCGGCCGGCTGCGGCCACGAGGTCTTGACACTGCGTATGCTCTCCAGCAAGAGAAAGTGACCCCTTCATGTCGTCGAGCGCTAGTAGTAATTTGGTGGAAGATTTGTCTTGTTTACATCTCGCGTTTTAACATTTTTGCAATTATTTACATAAAATAATGTTATTAAGGTAAGCTGATATAGTATATACATGTTCCATGTCCATAAATGTATTGGCATGTGTGGAACTGTTTATAAAAGTAGTCTGAAGAAATATATTGTATATTATGGTTTTAGTGAACACATTCGCACAAAAACTATCATTTCGTGCCCTAAAAAATTTTTAGAATCGTTGCAATGTGCATCTACATTTAAAATATTTAAAAACTAAACTTTACTGTTGTAAAAAAATGTGTTCCAATACAAATTTACGTTCCCATTTTTTTCTTCCATATAATACTCGCAATTCCGGTAACAACTTCACATTTTAAGCTAAGCCAAATACAAAAACAAGTCAAATCTTCCACCAAACTACTACTAGCGCTCGGCGACAAGAAGGGAGTCACATTTTATTCCTCAGTGTCAAGACCTCTACCTTCATAGACCGTGGCTGCGGCGTTGCCCGCGTGAAATTATGTAATGTCAACAGTAACTCTGGATAAAATATGTGATGAAGGCATTTAACAGCTAGCGTACTCAATGACAGTGAACTATAATTAACTGTCTTAGCTCAGTGTAAAGTGCGCGCGCAGTATGCTCGTATGATGTCATAGTAATGGACGACTTGAAAAGAGGCGTAGTTTCAGTCAGGTGTGGGATACAATTCCTATATCCATGGATACCGCAGTCGAACATAACCTTCATTTAGCTGTTTGGCTTCACATGTCCCGGATGAGATGTACGTCAAGAAAATTGATTATTTATTTGGAATTTGCCGTTTTTTCAGGTAAACATTATTCTTATGTATTTGCGTATCTTAACCATGAAATTGAAACTAATATGTTTTGCCCTTACGTGCAAATATATAAATGCGCAACATTTTTGCTTTCTGCAATTACCAACTAACAAATCAGCATGTTTGTAAACAAGCTTTGTTTCCCACAGTATTTCTCCTGCGGTGTGGGTGTGACGTCAGGGGGCGTGTACTTCAAGCCGTCCATTCCCATCGCAAAGTCTTGCACGGGATACGAAGCCGTAACCCCACATGAGTAGGTTGGCAAAAAGAAACGACTGTTGAATTATTTCTCGGAGATCATTCTCTTTTTTTTCGGGAGACTGTAACATTTTACTACTTTTCACCTACTTAATTTTCGAATTTCATAAAAACCTGAATTTGATTTGTAGATATTTACATAAGCTTCATTCTTATCAAAAAATTATCTCGATATATCTACGGGTATAAGCGGTACAGATGATTATTTGAAATCACATTTTATTATTTAATAGGTTTCAAGGAATGAATTTCGAAAAAAACCTGAAATTACTTTTTTTTATATTTACGTAAGATTTATTTTAAAACAAAAACAATTTCAATATTTCCACTGGTTTAGGAGATAAATGGGATTAATTGAAAACACGTTTTATTTTTTTAAGAGCTTTCAAGGACGAATTTCGAAAAATTGTAAAAATTCTTCTTAGAAATTTACTTAAGCATCATTTTAAAAAAGAAATCACCTCACTAACTGAAATGGTTTAGGAGAAATCACGGATTAATGAAAAACACATTTTACGGCTTTTCACCCCCTTAATTTTCGAATTTCCCAAAATCGAAAAATTTGCAAATATCCATTTCTTTGGGCAATATTATGAAGTTAAAAAATTTATGATATCATTCCCGGTTAATGAGATATCAAGGATTCTTTTTAAACACATTTCATTCCTTTTCACCCCATTAATTATCGAATTTCGAAAAATTGGGTGCCTACGGGGCAAGTGGAAGGTTCCCCCAAACTTTCATGGTTCTAGGTCCAGCGGTTTGGGCTGTGCGTGTTGCAGGACACTTCATTTTATATATTAAGATTTCAAAACGAGTTGACAGAACGTTTAATTTACTGTTTTGCCAAACGGCGAGAATATTTTAAATAATTTACAAGTGCACGTGAAAATGTTTAAAATGAATAATAATGTATCAAAACAACGTGAACTGTGTTGCTTACATCAAACTGAATAGGTTTTCGTATTAGTTTCAGAGCTCATTCGCTTTCGGCTGGTTCGAATGCCAAATACAGTGGCCACCGAAAGACGTCTCTGCCGAGCAGTTTTTATTGAACAGTCAACCAACCATCGAATCATGTCTCTGCCGAGTAGTTTTAATAGAACAGCCATTCGGTGAGTGGATAACCAACTAAACACGTCTCTGAATTCGGCCCTTAACCTCCAAGACACCTTCGCACTGAAATGAACCAACCATTTGACACCTAACCACTCGACGCAACAATTGTGTTACAGCCAGCTTCGTAAGAGTTAGGAAAACAGCAAACGTAGCCTATATAGCAGGTTTCTGTTTAAAATAACATTCTTTTAGTTTCCATTTATGTCTTTACGTAACGCCAACAACGGTATTACTAGAGACTGTGACACGCAACTTTACAAAGCGACAGGGGATAAAGTGGCCATGGCCTATGTTAAGGAACAGTGCTGCGGTTAGCGCAGTGGTTAGAGCACTCGCCTCACATCTAGTCGATCCGGGTTTGATTCCCGGCGGGGTCGGTCTCCGGGTTTTCGCACAAGGGAATCTGCCGTACGATGCCGCTGGTAGACGGTTTTTCTCGGGGATCTTCCGTTTCCCCCGCCCCTTATTACGACGCGTCTCTATTGCAGGGCCTCATTCCGAGGGTATCCTTCTGGGTAAACAGATGCCTACAGACGTCTTGTTGTAAATCTGTACCCAGGGTGCAATAGCTAGGCCTCGGGTAATCTCCTCATAAATGTTAATGTTGTTTTTGTTACTGTTTTTTGGTATTATTATTGTTGTTGGTATTGTTTTTGTAGTTGGTATTGTTACTGTTGTTGGCATTGTTTTGTTGTTGATATTGGTACTGTTGCTGGTATTGTTATTATTGTTGTTATTGTTATTGTTGTTGTTGGTATTGTTATTGTCGTTGGTATTGTTACGGTTGTTGGTATTGTTACTGTTGTTGGTATTGTTACGGTTGTTGTTATTGTTGTTGTTATTGTTATTGTTGTTGGTATTGTTACTGTCGGTAGGCCTATTGTTATTGTTTTTGTTGTTAGTATTGTTACTGTTGGTATTGCTATTGTTGTTGGTATTATTGTTGTTGGTGTTGTAATTGTTGTTATTGCTGTCGGCGTTGTAATTGTTGTTATTGTTGTCGTTATTATTAATAATATTATAATTATTACGTTAAGGAACTATCCTAGTATTCGCCCTGAGTTACTTCGGGACACTATTGAAACCAAAAAACTCTGGATAACAGGATCCATAAATTAATACCCGGGTCGTCTTGAACGCGAGAAGAACGTATGTTATAGGCTATTAACGATAAAGATAGCACTTTTAAAGCCTTCGATAATTTTCTTTTCGGCAGATTCACATAATTCCGCAACATGTTCATGTTAGTTTAGCTGTGTAATTAAAATCTCAGTAATACATATTATTGTACACAAAATTTAATTTTTGAGGTTACATTAAAGTACATTTCCTGATTATCAATCTTTAAAAGCTTGTCTTGGTGAGACATAGTGGTTGAGGGGTTCAGACCTCTCGACTCTCACCTAGACGATACGGGTGATCCCCAGTGGGAAACGTGGCACAGGTTGCTGTTGTCCGCAGGGTTTTCTCGGGGAACTCCTGTTTCCACCGCCTCTCTCATCCTGTCGTTTCTCCACACACATCTCACCCGACCTCGTCCATTCTTCGGGCAGAAGGGTGACAGGCAAGTCTGGCTAGTCGAGTAGCTGGCCCAATCTTCAGCCCGAAGGTGGGAACACAAGAGTGGATTTTAATTCAAAAGATTGTCTCGAAAAGTGTTTACTTTACCGTGAACAGTATACGTACATCTAAATAAGAAAATTTTATTTCTGAAGTGATTTATTTTGAACAGTAGAGCATTATTTTAACTGAATTCAATTTATTTCTTACAAAGTATACAAGGAAGTTACAAGACAGCGTTATTGATCCCCTTGAGCTTAGCTCGACTGGATCATAATATTTAATATGCTGCTACGCAGGTACATGAAAACATTGTAGTGTACTAAACTGCCTAAGGTTAAGCTTACTACTTTGAAATATAATGTAAAAGCACGTCAGTTAAATAATGCTGATGTGACATAGAATCAGCCTTTTTTATTTTATGAATTTTTAAAGCGAACGTTCCTTTTTTTTTTTTTATCAGCCGGTTTGGACTCTCATAGTAACAGTTCACCTCTCAACTTGTGTTTATTATTTTATTTTTACATTTATTTGTTTATTTACTGAGATTGTTGAAAACCTCGCCTAAAATCTTCTTTAAGCATTGAGTTATGTCATTAGGTAGTTTTGTTAGCCCTCAAGAAATCTGAGGAGAGATTTGAGAGTAATAGGCTTCTTGTCAGCGTACTAACGACAAAGGAAGACTGTGTGCGCCTCACCTTTTTCCCATCACTACCCCTAAATTCTTCCCATCCTGTGTTCCTCAGCCAGCTTCCGTAGCGTAGTCGGTTTGGCGCCGGTCTACGGTACGACAGGTTCGAATCCCGGCTCGGGCAAGGATGTTGTGTTGTTCCTTCACCTCACTTCACCCACATAGGCTCTTAAGACCTCGTTGTCGAATGAGCTGCGGTAGCTGAATTGTTAAACTGTTCGCCTCCCACAAAGGTGATCCTGATTATATTCTTGGTTGGGTCGGTCCCCGGATTTTCGCACGTGGGAATCGTGCCGGACGATGGCGTTGGTTGGCGGGTTTTATCGGGAACCTCTCGTTTCCCCTGACCTTTCATTCCGACGCTGCTCCATACTCAACTCATGTCACCCCTCACCAGCGCTGAAGACTTCTACATTAAGGGGCTGAAAAGTTAAGGCATCGAGCGTACAACTCAATCGTCGATGAAATCTGAACTACTAATCGTAATTCGATGGGATTTTTTGCCGAGTAGTTATTCTATTGGCGGACGTTTATTCATATAGCACTGGGCGATATGCTTTCATTTCGATTAAAAATTAAAAACAAAACTATATTTAGAAATACAAGGGATTTAAACCATAAAATTCGTAAAAATGTTGTGATTTTTGTAATAATAAGTACGATAATACCCAAGACTCTGTGTAACAACCGAATTTCAAAAATATCCACCTTTTGATTTTAAAATAATTTTATTTCCCGAAAACCTCTGCGCGAGTGGTTTACGGATGTTAAAGCCATTTAAAAATCAAAACCCAAATATTATTTTAATTTAAGTTACTATAGAGTCCTAGATATTTTCGTACTAAAAATTGAAGTATTCCGTTTTTATAGATTTTGTAGTTTCAATTCCATACATATATATTTATTTTTTTATTTTTTACTCGAAAGCAAAGCATACTACCGTCCAGTGCTGTATTAATAGACGTTGGATAATAAAATATATCCTCGGAAAAAATGTCATTGAAATAAAATTAGTAGTTTAGATTTTATCGACGATTGGAAATTCCAGGCGTTCACTCGACACCTTACTGACCAAAACCTCTCACACTCTCGCTGAAGGAACGTTAAATCCTTTCCCCCATGCTCCCGACATACAAACATACCGACGGCAGCCTCGCTCGGTTGCAGTAGGCTTGTGTCGCCTGTGCGGGAGAAGAGACGCGATGGACTCGCTGCGTATCCTGTGCGCATGCGCCTACTTGTCCCACCAAGTGTGCCTGGAGAGGATGCTGATGAGGGCGTGCGCGACCTCGTGTGGCACATGCGGCCAGGAGTTCACGCTGACCAGGACACCCATCTACAGCATACACATAGCCATCTGGAAGTGGATCTTCGCCGCCGCCGACAAGGTTCAGGTACCAGTCACCGGAACACTGCCACTTCTTAAGGGTGTCCAAGTGCGATAAATTCATAATTTTATATTTATATGAAATAGTGTTAGTTTTATAGACGACACTTGTGAGTACAGGTCAAAGTCACAAGTTGCATGTTCTGCTGCCATGCAAATAGTGAAAACCAGTTGACTTGTGTAAGTGAAATATTTCACTGTGAAATTACATGCCACGGGCTACGTAATAAAACATTAAGAAACATCCCGCGAGTTAGTTTTATATTTTTAAAAAAATGTTGAATTTTGTGAATTTTTTTGTACTTATGTGATTTTTAAAAATATTCAAAATATGACATTGTAGGTTATTAAATGTTTTACTATATAGCTCATAGGATGTAAATTCACAGTGAATTATTTCATTTAAGTAGATTGGTTGATTTTCCCTGTTTTCATGGCAGCGTAACAAGCAAATTTTGAATTTGACACCCCGTTATGAGAAAACTATGCGAACTAAAATTGCTTTGTCAGAGGAAACTACAGTTACAAGTATCGTCTACAAAATTAACGATATTTCATAAAAATATAAAATTATGCTTTTATCGCACTTGAACACCATTGAGGGCGTTCCATAGGGTAAACATTCAAAATTTTGTATTATTTTATAATTTTATGAAACAATCTTAGTTTCGTAGACGTTACCTGGGAGTACGTTATATTTTACAAAAATAATTTAGCTCAGCCATGTTTCCCATATTCAAAGTCAAAATTTGCATGTTTTTAGTTCATACACCCTCTGAAAACCAATCAACAAAATGAAACTAAATAATTCACTGTGAAAGTATTTGTCACGGGCTAGTATATTAGGTATCTAAAAACCTAATACAAAATGTTTTTGTATTTTAAAAATAATATCTAATAGTAGCAAAAAAATTTCAAATTTCACAAATTTTTTTTAAACACGCAATACATTGCTTGAAAGGGATTTTATATAATTACGTAATGCCCTAGACCGTGACATGTACTTTAACTGTGAATTATTTCGCCCAAATTTGCATGTGTTTATTTCATGCAAGTAGCGAAAATCATTAAACGTAATGAAATGGAATAATTCACACTGAAATTATGTGTCACGGTCTACAGCTTGAAGTATATAAAACCTATTACAGTAAATTTTTCTATTTAAAAAAACCTTTTCTGAAATTTGGAATTTCTAGCTGCACTTAGCAGTTATTTAAAAATACAAAATATATTGCAATAGATCTTTATATACCTTAAGCCGTATCCTGAGTTACATAGTTTCAGTGTGAATTATTTCGTTTCCTTATGTTTATTGATTTTCGTTATGTGCGTGATGTAAAAACATTTACATTTTTAGTCTGAATTGCCATCCCGGTAAAACTGGCTGAGCAATCTTATATAACCTCTAAAAAACCAATTACAACAATTACAATATAATAATTTTTCCCCACCAGATAAACATTATTTTTAAAGCTAAATACGCAACGTCTGACAATAATTCGCTACTGCCAGAAAACGAAAACTTACCTTTTGACAGTTACATAAGAACTCTTAGAAATAGGTCACCAACTGGCCTCACGTCACAACATACTGTCGCCTACCTTGTCTTGAGTCTCTTGACTGAGCGGGGTGGAGCAGTGGAAGAACAGTCGCCTAGCATTCGGGAGTGCTCTGGTTCGATCCACGGCTCCGGCCATCCTGACTCCTGCTATCCAGGATTTTCCGAAGTCACTCCCAGGGACAGGAATGGCAAGGGGGGGGGGGTTGACTGTCCCGGACGCCAGGCTAGAGATGATGGTGCCGAAAAATTTTACTTGCAAATGAAATATAAATGGGTGTAAAAATGATACAATATCTACCAATATTTATAATTTTACTTGTTTTGTATTTTTATTAACCTGGAACACCATATTATGTTATAAATGCAGTATTTATAGTAATAAAGTGTGCTAAAAACACTGCTAATGGGAGCTAGTAAGTACATGTCTTATTTATTTCTACTAAACTTTACACTGTTTTTACACGAGCGCAAAACAACGTATGCAAGATACATTTATTACTGTTGGATTGATTGTACCGATGGAAAAAGGGGGAGGAAGTGAATCATAATTCTTGCTAAGGAAAGCCTAGATCCGTCCCTGAACACTCCAGGCGAATGCTGGGATGGTTTCTTAAACCAGGCCCTATCCGATTTTAACCCCGATCACCCATGTTCGTCTACCAAAGTCTAGTGTTTTTTCGAGGGCATGCAAATAGTTCATTTAAACAGATAAATCTGGCGAAGTGCTGACAGATACTGTGTGGCTGTCCCCAGCTGGTGCTGACCACACTTCTCGTGGCACTGATCCCTTACGAGACGACGCTGCTGGTCCAGCAAGTGGCCAGGATGCTGCAGACCATGAGGGCAGTGGCGCACCAAGTCGATGAACCTCTGCAGGAGGAGATGGAGGATGCTTGGTACATGGCAGAGCGCCTGATGAACTCGGTGGAATCACATCTCCCCGGCTGGTCTCTCGTCGTCATATTCATCGTCGTCCTCGGCCATGTAGCCCTGCTTGGCATCCTTGTCGTTGACTCCGTGTCCTCCTTCCTTGCCTGGCAGTGCATGAACTCCGAGGTACAACTGCTGGAGTGACGTTATTTGAACCGAGCCACATCTTGCTGCTGGACATTCTCGTCGACTCCCAAGTCCTCACTCCTGCGGCGTGCGTGCACTCCAAGATACAGCTGCTGCAACGATATCTCACAGCTTACATTCTCTCACTAATTGTTATCTCACTTGTTGACATTCCGTAAGGTACTCCATTTGGCCTACCAAAAATAAACTGCTAAAACTCTTTTGTCTACTTTTTCATGTTCACTTATAGTGTGTCTCGTGTCAGAATTCTAGCTTCTGACAGTTATTCTATCAGTAATACACTGACACTTCAACAATATAATCTGAGTGTGTTAATGCAAAAATCACCAGTGACAGAGGTAAAAAAAAAATGTTTCCAATAATCCCTTAAGTGTAAGACTGCCAACATAATGGACAAAAACTAGAATTCTGTCGTGGGAAAAGAGAGTCAGTTATTTCAGTGCTGCTGACTACATGTGTTCCATACAGATCCTTGACTTCTTGCAAAATAATTGTTTATTTTCCTAGCTGAGAGTTGGATCCTGGTCATATATGGTTAATCACAAACTGTGCAAAAGGGGCTTCGGTGAACTGACCTGCTCCTTTTTCAGTAAAATGCTTTATTCGAAGAGATCCTTACTTTTGCAAACATATATTTTAAAGTACAAATTTTATATTTTTCGAAGGACTTGAGTGTGCGAATATGACAACTGACGTGTTTTACATATTAATGTTATTAACAGTTCCGGACAGAGCTCTGAAATACTAACAAAGAGCAGCCGGGAGTTGCAGCAAAGAATTTTCCGCCATTGATGTTTCAATATCTAACGTGCATATCTTCAGCTCTGCCTATTGTTTATTGTCAGTGTGTCTTTGTGTATAGGTGTCACTTATTTCACTGTACCAGTCAGAACAATGTTACTGTAACACCATACGTCTGTGATTAGAAGATATAACCCCCAGGTGCTGAGAGTTCAAAACATCCAATAAATGACAGCGAAGCAGAGCTGCAAGTGTGGACGAATGGCGCTGAATCTTGTTGGTTCATAATCTTTTCGCGATAACAAAAGATCCCTGATAATGAATTATTTATGATAATGTTTAATTCAGGCAACTCTATTTGCTAGTTATGTGTATTCTCGCTATCTTCGCCCACAAACACTTGCCACAAGCAGGAAGTCATTGTATTCACCTGCTCCAGATAGAACATACATGGCAGAAATGCAATATGATACTACTATCCGCAATTCAGAAACAGTGGCGAATTTTGGATGTCTTAAAATGATGCTTGGAGTGAGTTTTTTCCTAGTAGTTTATTGGCGTTGTAATCATAACAACCCTACTTTACACTAAGTTTTCTCAGGTTTACTGACTGTATGTTATGGATTCAACATTGTAAATAACGTTACATCAAATATAAAGGGATCATTTCGCCATCTGGTTTTACTGCTCTATTTGATAGCGATGGCAGATGTAATTTTGTGGTAACATTTTATAACTCTCGTTGATACATTCTACATTTTGTAAAATATTATCACGGACGTGATCGGGAACGTACTTAAAATTCTCAGAGAGAGAGAGAGAGAGAGAGAGAGAGACTCTTAAAAACAAAGTGTAGCAGCGAGAGGTGGTTTTTATGTGACTAGCTAAGCAAAAAGAAACCATTTGCAGCATATAACAGTCACTTTACAAATTCAGAAATTGCCTTAACTAATTTTTCAAATTATTTTCGACAAGTGCTTAACACGACTTCGCCCGAATTTTTCCGGTTGTCACTCCTGATTCAGAAAGGAGAGAGGGGTAGTTTCTGAATTAATAAATGTAACTCTTACTCGCTAAACTCTCCACAATACCCGCGTTCTTCCAGATACTGGATCCCGACTGACCGTCCGTCTGATCGACCTCAAACAACGACCACGTGGGGCAGGTGGGAAAGGGTCAGGACCCCTTTATATAGTTTCAACTAATTCCGTGTAAAGAGTGCGTGGTAGATAAATAAACGTTGAAAACATCAATTGATTTCTACGCTTATTTCGAAGCCAATATGTATAAAAATACTCAAAGACTATCCTAGATAATGGTATTTGCCAACTTTATGAGTAAATATTTATCCAGAATTACTAATTCGTTACGAGTGATCTCTTGCGCAGCAGTTAAGTGAATGAGGTTCAGATATTTTGCCTCAGAAGTTCGCAATACTGGAAACAATTTTGTTTAAAACGTTGGCTAAAACTATTGTCTAGGATTGCTATCGTTTCACTATCGCAAATCAAATTGGTTTCAAGAAACCTACAGTTACAGATTAATGCTTTTAGCGTTGAATTATGTACCACGCCCTCTTAAGCAACCCGACCGGCCGTCCAAAACATTCACGTGGGCCGGTATCTGTTGCGGCAATCGACTATCCCAAAAACCCTGCTAATTCTGGCACCTTTCCCACTTAATCCATATTTCGCGCTAAGCGATGGCCCCTTGTTCAACACTCCCGGCATACGGGACCTCGCCAGTAATCGAACCTGGATTTCCATGGTTCTAGGCGATTGCCCTAGCTAATGAGGCAACCGTAGCCCCCAGCTGTGAAGAATAGATACATCGGTGGAGTAAGTTTTGCTGTAAATAAAAGAATTTCATAGGCTGTGATACACTACGAAGCTGTAAATAATATAATGAGTAATATTAACTTAAATGGTATTGAAAGGCACGACGTCCAGCAAACGATTGGAACACTCAATTGTCGATAAAATCTTAACTATTCGTCATAATTCGATGAGATTTTTTTGCTGAGTATATATTTTATTAGTGGGCGCCTATTTATACAGCACTAGGCGGTAGTAGGCTTTGCTTTCGAGTAAAAATTAGAAATGGTTTTTAGAAAAATAACGGCGTGAAACCACAAATTCCATAAAAATAATTTTTGTAGTCTTTAATATCACTATAATAATAGAATTTTCAAAAATACTTCCGTTTTGATTTGAAAACAATTTTACATCCATAAAGCCCTGCGCGATAGTTTTTAGGATAAAAAATTATTTTCAAAGCAAAACGAAGGTATTTATTAAATTCAGTTATTATAGGTGCCTGCCATTAAAAACTATAAAAATTAAAGTTTTCCTTTTTTATGGGTTTTGTGGCTTCAAGCCCTTATTTTTTCTAAAAACTGTTTTTAATTTTTTAATCGAAAGCAAAGCATACTACAGCCATACGTGTTTGTTAAAATGACTTCCGCTTATAAAATATCTACTCAGCAAAAATGTCTCAGATTTATAATAAGTAGTTCAGATTTTATCGACGAATGAATATTCCAGTCGTTTGCTCAACGTCTAGCCCATTCATACCCCGGTTCGGCATCAGTCACCGCATTGTATTATTTTTATTTTCTAGTTTTATGAAATTATAAGAAGGTAAATGTGAAATTTGCTGTTATACCGTGAATTCAATGTATCTTACGCTGTAATACAATCATCGCAGTGGATCTTTCAGGGCCAATTGCACAGTCGTATTGAGTAAAAATCTAAGGCCTCTCTGAGTGAAACGTGATAAATTTTCATTGCAGGGACGAAAAATGTGTGAAATGTAACGAAATTTTTTTGGAAATCTTAAGGATGTCTTCAGACCTTCCTTAACATTTTCTCGAGCTGCAAATCAGTCATGGCGGCCATAAATATAGGTTATAACGCCACATGGGGAGAATAATATTCTTATTTTGAATTTATTGGTAATATATATAAGGAAAAACATAATATGACCATGGTGTAAAGGAAAGACTGCGTTGGTATCTACAACATAATTTATATTCGCTGTATTTTTACACAGAAGTGATGTGTTTTTAATTGCAATTTCGTTTTCAAACAAAATGGTTACGATACCATTTTATAAACAAAATCGACGACGTATATTCATTATTTTTTATTTTAAAGTTTTTCAACTTTACAGGGTGCGAAACACTAAATACAAATTATCTCAGTGCCGTCATGTAATTTTGTGCGTTATGAAAGCAAAATAATACACATTTTAGCTAAATTCGCAAGTCGATGCATGGAAAGAAATTATTTTTCTCGCTAATATTATGGTAACACTTCATTTCAACTGAGATATCTCAATTTCCTGACTGTGCAATACAAACTAAAATTTCTCATATTTTTCTCAAGTTCTCCTTAATTTTATCTTTACCTCAAGATTTTCCTCATATGACTCTGCAATCAACCCTTAACGTATATTAAGGCTGTTATCAGTCCAGAAAATTAATACTGTAACAAAATATATCCACTGATTGCAGCCTAAATTTTCAAGTTAAATGTTCAACTGCGATGCTTGCATTGTAGCGCAAGGTAAATATAATTCATGCTATGGTAACAAATTTCATATTTTTCTCTTCGGAATTTCATATAAGCTAAAAATAAACCAATCCAATAATGCGACTGATGTGTAGCCTTAAGAAGGACATTAACAAATGTATGTCGTCAGCTTCTGTACTCCAACTAAAGAAGCATTAAATAAAATGGCCAATTTGATGACATTCTGGAAGTACCGGTGGAAAAGTTGGCCAAGCTTCGATATGAAAATCATCCTACGAGACGCAAATACCAAAGTAGTTAGGCAGAACATGACCAAATATTGGTAGAGACGTGCAAAATTTGGGTTATTTTCTGACAGCTGACTAGACTCCAAGTGACTATAGGCTCGTTCGACATCCCCCGCTGGCCGATATTGTCGTGACTTGCCGCAGAGAATGCTTAAACCGTCGAGAGGCCAATCTCTGTAAAGACGTAACACACGTAAATGACAACACGTAAAAGTTCGTGGCCAATTGAATCACAGGTTATGCTATGTTATATATAGGAAGTGGAGCTTAGTCTGCTACCAAATGATAACGCCAATTTTGAATGTCTCTGTATATTGGGAATGAAAACTTGTCAAATGACAACCGAGAGCGCCTGGTAAGCTTTTCATTTGCAAATGACTTTAAACTAACAGGCAGGATTTTCACAAGGAAAGACATACGTAAATACACCTGGACATCTCCACGTGTTAGAGGAGCAGAGTGTGGGATTGCTCACTAATTGGTTCCTGTCAAAGTAATCCAAACAATAGCAACCCAGAGAAGAATGGAAGATCGACATGAAAGAAGAATAGACACCGAAAGCCTCACACTCAATCATACAGCTGAAGAGTTCATATTTATAAACTTAAACATGCAAAAGTATTTAAGATTATGGATAACAAGGACAGTACCGAAGATATAACAGTATTTGAACCAACTTTAATTAAGCGTCTCTAGATACAGTGGCAAAAAGAAGAAAATAAACAAAATCCGTAGATTAGCCAAGAAAATGAGCTTATAGTAGTAGAAGAACTGAGTAAAATAAAAATACCTTGGTGAACAACGACAGTATCTATGAAGTACAAAGAGCGTCACAACTAGACAAATCTAGAAACCAATAAGATGTTAAAGAGAAAAAAAACTATAGTACGTAAATAGCCTGCTTGATTGGGAATAATAAGATAACACAGCAAACAAAACAAAAGACTTCAAGAGTAAAATTATTTTTTCGAAAAGAATTTACTCCACACCTTTACGAAGTGAAGAGAAAGAAGAGTCACATGATAACCGAATGTCAACAAGTTCTAGAAAATTGTCGAGAATATTTTTGTGAATAACTAAATTCCAAAGAACGAAATGCGATTCCAAACAAAAACGATAAGTCTAACTACTACCATGTTCAACCTAATGTAGATTCTCCAACCAGAGAAGAGGTAAAGGATGTAGATGATGATTGCTTTTCAGCCGGAGGGCTAGTTTGACACTCAGGGAGGAGCCCTGAGGTGCGACAAGGTGACGTTGATACTGCAGGGTTCGCCAGTGTCTTCCGCAAGATGGTGATGAGGGACCAACACAACACCCAGTCCTGAACCCAGGGAGACAACTGTACAGTTAAAAAAAAAAATCACTAATAATTGCACATCTCCATGAGAAGATAAAACAACAACATTAAAAACTAAATTCAAGTAATCATTACAACCATATTTCATTTCTGTAAATTATAATGGTCTTCATTTTACTTCTTTCTCACACTAATATTAGGTAAGGTAGCCTATCACAAAACATATAAACTTCTGAAAATATATAAAGTAGTTTTTAACTGCTTGAAGGGGAGTGTTAAATGTTAAATTTAATTTGCCGATTTTCTGCAATATCTTCTGTTTTAAAATATTTTTCGTAAATGTGGCAATGTTGAGGCATAGAAGACATTTGTGTTGAATTTTGGAGATCATAGTAGTGTTATAGTTAATCTTATATTGGACTTGTAATCATTCTTGAGAGTTAACCTACAATTCTCTTCCAATGATTCTGCATGACAAATTAATAAATGATTCCATTATTATTTATGTCAGGCAGTTCATCAAGAATATATCTTAATGCCTTGTCGAAGAGAAATTTTTTTATAATTCATCTTGAACAGATGTTATGACTCGAAAATCCAAAAATACAAGTAATTATCTAACACTCCCCCTTAAACGTCTTTAACAGTGGCGTACCTTAAATGCGCCGGAGCTTTAAGGGACACCCAGGTTCCTGCTCCAAAGGGAGCGATAAGGGCGACGTTAGTATGACCAAACAAGAACAATACGGCAAATATGTACATAGCCCTAAATCGACGCACAGATGTTTCATAGCTTTTTACTGGACTTCCCACAGTTACCCTAGAGTGCGGCAATAGAATGGAAAGGTAGCTCCGAGCGAATACGGCTGGTGGCTGAGGGCGGAGAGGGCAGCCATCGGAGGGTCGACTCGGCCGCAATATTAGATTTAACCTTTGACCTTAACCTTCGTCATTTGACATCGCCGTCAAAAATTTTTTAAACGGTGGAGGTAATAACAAAAAATTGTTTAAAATGAGTAAAGATGTGGAATAATAAAAAAAAAACTAAAAATGGGAAAACCCCAAAAATATTTTTAAAAAATTGAAATATTTCAAAACCTTGGAGAAAAATCTTTTTAATTTCTTTCAAAACTCTCACAAATCACCTCACGTGATTTCTTGCGTAACACCAGTCTGAAAAATGCCGTTTTTGGGGTGCCCGAAAGAAAACAGAGACCAATAGTTTTAAATGTATTTTATTTTTGCATATAAAAATATCGAACTTTCGTTTAAACATATATCTTAGAATAACTTTCTCCTAACACTCTGCAACACATAGTTCATGAGCCAGATGCAAAGGGTTAGTAACTATAATGCCGGAGTCGCAATGGCCGGTACAGAAGCAACACGAAGGGCACGATACGTCACTAAAATTTCTCGATATTGCGAACACTACATAGTTTGGCTGCCGTGTGACGAATACTATAAAATAATTAAGTATAAAAAGTCATTGTCACAACATACACACCTATAAGTACGACAACCAATTATTCTTTCATTTGTAATATTTTTCTTTTTTTTTTTTTTTAAACACACGCTGGCATTCCAAAATGTAGGAATAAAGGCACAATTACACGTTTCATTAGGATGGTGATCGATTTGCTTATGATAACCAACAAGAATTTCTCTTAAAATAAATAAACGCAGTTTACTTACCAACCCTCCAGTTTTACCAACATTTAGACGCCAAATTAAATTCCGACTCGAATTCTGAATTCTATTTGCGTCTGCCATTTCCGCCAATCAGAGGTCACAGAAACCTCGGTGCTGATTGGCGGACATATTTTGTTTATCGTGTAGATTCTATCGCACTATTGTGATAACGGCATAACGCGAACAGCCTCTACCATTTCCGTTGTTAAGGAGTTCGCAACAGAGAGATACCGCAACAAACTTGAGTGTCCTAGGAAACCGGCTTTACGAAACTTTTCCACGTTCCTGTCCAGGCAGTAGGGCCTTGCTAAATTCAGAGTATATATATCATATCCTCGCACCTCTCTGAACGAGGATGTCGGGCTCGGTGGACCGTACGTCGAGCCAATCACAGCTGGACAAGGTGGTCGCCATCGAGGTGGAGGAGGCGGTCGGCGGCGGCGTGGGGGCGGCGTGCAGCCTCGCGCATATCGCCGCCTCCCGCCTGGACCTGGGGCGCCTACCTAGCCGCCCCCAGTTGAGTGTCGCCACTTCCACCGTAGCCCTAGACGTCTGCCCCTCCGAACTGCACGTCCCGTCCGAAGGTAGGCCGTCCCGCCTGGCGCTGCACGGACAATATAGGTCATTCGAAATAAAGTGAGCACTAGAACTTTAACCTTAAAAAAACACCAGCCATTACTTGGTATAATTCAACATTAACTATAGTTGCATTACTGATTGTAAGGTTGGCAGCGAAATTACGCAATAGCGTTCCATAAATTTCTCTATTTAAATACGACAATGATAAAACAAAATCTACCGAAATCGACATACTCGTATTTTATGTAATTAATGAAGTTTAAAAAAATTAAACTATACAGGTTGCTATCGATTGCCCAATTTATATTACACGCCCACAGATTCGAATTACTTTAACAGGGTTCTTTTGAGTGCTTACTTTATCCCGAACAGCCTGTAAAAAAATATCTTTAGAGTGCATAATATATAAATAAAGGCAGAAAACATCAATTGATTTCTACGCTTTTTTCGAAGCCAATATGGATAAATTACTCAATGACAATCCTAGATAATGGTATTTGCCAACTTTATGAGTAAATATTTATCCAGACGTACTTATTCGTTACGCGTGATCTCTTGCGCCGCAGTTAAATGCACGAGGTTCCGGCGTCAGAGATTGTGCCTCAGAAGTTCGCAAGACTGGAAACAATTTTGTTTAAAACGTTGGCTAAAACTTTTGTCTATGATTGCTATTGTTTAATTTTCGCAAACTGGCTTCAAGAAACCTACAGTCATAGATGAATGCTTTTAACGTTGAATTATGTACCACGCCCTCTTAAGCGTTAATTGGACCTGTGCGTAAGCCGAGATGTAGCATGGTACGAAAAGTGTTTTGTCATGTGTTACTATCAAACGTGTTTACAGTGCGTTTATCTATGAAAATAAGACACACTTCAAACTATATCTCTATTTAAATAATATCGTCCGCTTATTAAAAACTTGATTCCAGCTCCTCAAAAGTGTTAAAATTTGCTTTTTCACATTGCTGTAGATGGAAAAATACCAGCTCATATCGTAAAACAAAATCATACAGACCTGCGTTAGATTTTCACACGTACTTGCCGCAAATAAAATAATAGGGGTACCCCTTACGACCAAGCTCTCGAGTTTCTACTTATTTTTAACTATGTTAATTTTTTACGTCTAAACGAGAGCAGATATAAAAAATCTGTGTGGCAGTTTTGTTTAAAATCGTCTTCTCCACGTTGGCTGACTTTTTCAAGGCAGTACGTACTATGGTTTTAGAATATTATGTAATTAACGAAATTCTGGTTAATTGACTTATTAGTCAAAATTATATAATTTCTTCCTTTGAATAAAATATCTGTCTCGGCAGAAACCATTTTAAACCAAACTGCCAGACACATTTATGATATGTGCTCTCGTTTAAGGCTTTCGGGCACGATAAGGGCAATCCAGCAAACTAGGTTAACCTTTGTAGATTTTTCTTGGATGTTCGTTAGACCCTTCTTCCACTGCGAGTCCAAGAGCAAGCAGTGTGTGACCCGATACGCACAGAGATTGTTGCGCCGATAACCGAGTCCTCTCGCGAACTGCTGCTAAGTGAAGGTGTAGTATAGTGAGTGCAGACAGTCTGGCCAACATTACGTGTCTATCCAAGTCCGAAACGAAGCTTTTAAATATCTAGTGTTTGGGAATTTAGAGTGGATAGATTCTAACGTTATGAAACAGTGCTGCGTGCGGCAAAGTTGGAAGCTATATATACTTAGCTTTGTTCAGGCGGGTTGCACCTTTTACAACTTCTACATCCAGAGGTGACTTGGGTGTAGTGGACAGATGGTCAGAGACAAAAGGATCAGAAAGTCCGTCTGGACGCCCGTGTATTTGAGTGTGAATTGTTTTGTTTATTTTCTGTGTTAGTAACATGGCAGTAAACGTAAATATTGCGAGATATTTTAATGCGGGAATCCGTACATGCAGGTGATGAATCCGATGATGAACGTCCTGTTACAGCACCTATTATAGCAAATGTGTACAATATTTTGCATGAATTACGAATTTGAAAAAAAAAATCGTCCTATAACCTTTACGCAGCTCATTTCATACGTCACATAACAGGTAGTTCTACAGGAAACAGAATCTCCATTCTTAAATTAATTGTATTAGTTTTACGAGTTGATATAATTATATTCATAACAAGTAGTAACATAACCCACAAAACGTTACCAAAAATAGCAGTACAAATAGCAATTTTATTTTTCACACCTCCCAGATCAAACTGAATACAGTTTTTATTATATAGCGGATGTCTGATTCAAAACTGGAAAGCCAGCTTCTTAAAACAACGCAGCTACTTGTAACACGTTTCGAATTCTGCTTTACGACTTCTACACCCAAACCACTCCACCTCGCAGAGGAGGTGTAGCTACCGGGTGTTTAAGGTGTAGTTACACCCACAGCTTGAACGCTTTTATTGTTATAACCAAAATGTCACTTGCGGCAAGAAAAACTTGACGTTGCAGTTTGGGTGTAGAAGTCGTAAAAGTTGCAGCTAGGTGTAGACCGCCTAAACAAAGCTTTTGTTGATATTTCGAAGTTTTTTTTTATTATTTTTCACTATTGAATAAATTTTCTATTCGTTATTCTATATAAACTAATTAGATGTTTCTTTCACATCCTAAATTACGAATTCTACGATAGTACTTATTTTGTTTTAATGTTGACTTATTTAGAAAATACGATATTTATTTCTAAATTATTGTATTTGCTACATACAAATAACAGAATGGGCTTTTAATTTACGTTAGTAATGTCTTAATGGATACGTATATGTTTTTCAGCTTAAACAACACGTAAGTAAACAGCAGCCGACGAATTTATGGAAATATTAGGGAATTTTGCATGCTACTTCACCTCAGTAAATTTTATACCCTAAATCCCAAAATATTTACTACACTAACCTGGTCGCGTGGTTGATTCAGTAACCTAAATAGTCGTTTTGGACACGGTCTTTGAGTTGAACTAAGGATAATCCTACTAGTACTACAGGTTAGAAAGATCAATGTTATAAGTTTGTTGCAGGGAAAGTTTCTGCCTCTGGAGCGCCGGTATCGGTAGTGCGCCAATATGATCAATTACAGAGCGTTCCTGAATTTAAAGTTACATTACATTAATAATTTAAAACGCGAAATCGGGTTCTTTTCTCTTTAAATTGAGTTAAAATACTTTTATCATTTCCAAGTTTTTTTATAAATTTAAATTTACTACGGTTTCGTATTTATCCGGTACATTAGCGATGGAAGCGAAACTAGTGACAGAAATGTTCCCTGTGCCAAGCTCTCCCATAAGAAAACGTATCTTCTCTCTATCCTGTAGTAGAATTAATCTTAGTTGAACTGAACACTTCGTTTTCATGTACAATGTCGCAGAAAAAAAAAGTTTGGCTATATTCAAAATAAAATACAAGTCTACTTATATTTTTATGCACTGGTGCTAATTTCATAAATTATTATTCGTAAACCATTTTGTTAGTGACATGGTAGTAGTTGCGTTATACCTTTAATGAAATATGCTTAAGTCAGATCATTACTTTAAAGAAATCAGATTAAGAGTAAGTATATGAAGACCGATTTAACAATTTCGGACAATCAGTAAGTTCGATTAATTCTTTCGCGTTGGAAATGAACAGGATAAGAATATATTGTGATTATGTTTACAATTTCCAAAAAGTGCAAGTTTTTTTAATGAAACATTAGATTAGCTTCATTGTGTTTATTTTAATGTCTTTGTATATTTGTTTGGTAAAATCAAACAGTGGTAATTAGTATACAGATATACTGTGAAATATGCAAGCAAAATAATTCTAACGTTTTTTTTTTGTAGGAGTTGCTAAACTGTTCAAACCATACTATTTGAACTACATACAACATTCTTTACACCTAAAGTGCTCTGATTTGTATAACTCAGAAACGTATTTTCACTGTCTGGGATATAAACGTTTTATAACGTATATCATTCAACAATCTGTGAACGAATGGTTTCAAGAATTGTCTGAATATGTCATTAGTAAAAATGAGTTATAATTTTGATGTAAAAGTTCCCTCCCTCCCTCTATTTTACTCTAAACTGATCCGAATGCATATTGCCACTGGTTTAGCACATACAAATATTTTTCTCATTTGCAATATAGTTAACGAACGTTGTACAAATATGTTTGCAGTGATTTCCTTTTCGGCCATGAATGAAGATGAAAGATATCATTTTACATGCTACCAAAATGACGCACCTATATTAATCATTTCTACATAAAATTAATGGGTTCAACTCATACAGCTCTTGATTACTTAACCTATATATTGTATGACAGTAACATTTTGATGATTTTTAGTATAATTATGATAAATTTATAAAAATTAGGTAACTATTCATTGGTCATTTGGAAATAAGAACTTTAGAGACCTAGAATAGACGGAAAAAATAATCTCGATACCTACCTTATAACACACTAAAGGCGCGATGCCATCACAAGACGGGAAACATTTGTTTTTTGGTCCGAAGTTATAGTTTTTGGTTAATTTGGCGAAGTGTGAAACGTCAACAAGCCAGTGTGAATAGTAGTGTAGAGGCCATCGCTAGGCTTCGTTAAGAGTCAATTCAATAACAGCGCATGCACGTACATACTGCTCTACAAACCTATGTGTCCGCGGAAAATATGGGAACTACAGTTTTCTACCTCTCTGTCACACAAGCTTGTCACTGGTACTTCGGAAATGGTAAAATTATGCGTCTTATGTAACGATAAGTACGTATTAGTGAAGGTAATTTCTATTTAGTTTCGCTCAAATTCTTTGAATTTGTGCTTTTATCAAACAATTTCCCTCGTTGTCAGTGACCTGCGCACTAGGCCGGAACTTGTGTATCCTATGTTAAATAGGTAATTATATTCAATTGCAACATTTAAATTATGAAATTGGCTATTGTTTTCAGGTACAGACCTGCTTAGAAAATTGCGTTTTACCCCCGAATTTCCCTGTGATTCATGGGCCTCTCACTAGGCGTAACTTACGAACCAGTAGGAATATAGAAAAGCTATTTCCACCGTTGTATTCAGTGGCTCTGAATGTCTGCTTGAAGAAAGTGTAAAAGCTCAGATTTCAAAAGGTTCCTAAGACGGATATAAAATACCCCCCTACACATAACAAGAAGCCTAGTTAAGAAGAGAGACCTGTGAGATGTGAAAAATGAATATACTGTTAACCGCACCTTAATACTTGTCTTTTGTGCTACTTTTATACACTTATCATTTTTAAAATACATGTAATTCTTTACAACACTTGTAATGTTTGAAAATATGAATAGTTTTTATTGCAGGATTGTACGTCCTCATAATTGAAACTAAACATTATAAAAATAAAACAAACGAACGAAAACTACGCTATTGCACCTACATACAAATTCGCTGATACTGAGGCTGTGCTCTGGAAGATTGGGGTTGTGTCCTAAAGTGCTTACTTTAGTGAACTCCAGACTGTTATGAAAAATTTGATATTTTTAATTGCGAAAGTAACAATTTTATACAAGGACGGCAGTGTATTTTCGGTTTCTAGAATTGGGATCAGTATGAATAGGGGGCTCTTATGCTTGCTATTATTCTAATGATTTTATTCTAAAATGCTTTCTTACTGGTGTATTGAAGAATAAATACCGAGCAGTTTTGATTTGTATTATATAACCTATACACAATTTTCAATAGAAGTGTCTTCAAAACATAGATCGTACTAAACATAATCTTGTAATGAACCAATTGAGAAAAGACAACAAGCTTGTTAGTCTATCAGCTGAGTGAAAGAATGCCTTCTAGACGAAAGAGGTGTAATTTTATTCAGTATTTTGTGTAGGTTACGAATATGCTAACCCAGAAATCTAAATCGGTAGCTTCCATATCGTTTTTAAAGAAAAAAATAAAAATATATAGTAAACTGTTACTGCCGATTTTCCAAAGATTAGTGTTGGCAATGCGAAAATCGAGTTGACATCCTCAGTGAAAAACCTAGGACTCATTTTAATCAGCACTTTAAATTGGTTTCTCCACGTAGCTAGCATATAAAGGAAGGCGCTGGCCACCCTTCACTCGCTAAAACGCCTGAATATTCAACTTCCGTTGCGCATTAAAAAATACCCTGTCCAGGCATTAATTTTTACGTTGTTTGACTACTGTGACTTGGTTTACAGCAACCTCACTGACGAACAAGCCACTTGATTGCAGAAGATTCAAAATACATGTGTACGTCATGTTTTTAACCTTAAAATACGTAATCATATCTCACAATTTCATAAAAATTAGTCCTGGCAACGACTGGAAAACAGGCGTAAATTACATTGTCTCCTTATCCTAAAAAAATGTTTTATATTCTAAATCTCCTGCCTATTTAACAACCAAATATGAATTACTTTCCCTTCATAAAATTTGTACCTATCCGCTTGAAAGCCACTCTGTCGCTGCTCATACCTAAGCATCGTACTAGTGCTTATTCTAAATCTTTTTCAGTTTCTGCAGCGCGCGCCATCTAAAAAAATGTTGTCTCAACCTACATTTAAAAGAGCTCTTTTTAAAAGTATGAACGTTGATTTTGATAGTGCAGAGTGAACAGTGGGTGATATCATTTGCATTAATTTGGTGTGAATCTGTGCGTGATTGAATTGCGAACGACTAATGTAATGTTTTCTTTTCCTCTTTTTCTCATTTGTGTTTCGCAATTTGTTTTGTAATTTTTAGAGAAATATTGTCGTAACTTCGGCACATATAAAAATAAGTCGAATTAAATAAATAAATAAAACTGAA
>PNEQ01107122.1:0-13275 GCA_003012365.1 Medauroidea extradentata | reverse complement strand
CGATTTGTTCAATATACAGCCCTTCGAACATAATTCCTCCCTGACTCCTATTTATTCGTAGTGATAGTCCCTGTGTCTGTGTGTGAACATTAAATGAGTACGCTTGTGGGGAAGGGTGTTAGTGGGAATTGAGGCCGGACAGCTTGTCCAGGTATCTCGGCCGTGATTGTTCACGAGACCGTGGTGATACGGTCTCAAATCTATATTATACAATACTTTTTAAATTAATAATTTGGTATCCATGTAAAATATACGCAAGTGAGTGTTCATATAACATTTAAAATGTATATTTTATGACGTATAATTTTGAGGTAGACATGGTATTTCTGAGTGTTAAAATTGGATATCACTTATTTGCATTTGTTATTGTAATTAATTTAATGCTAATATTTTTAAGTAGCGTCAGTATATATATAGTATAACTGGTTTTAAGATGTCCTGCATTCTAGAGATTATCTTTAAAAATATGACTTATGTTTAGCAGCATTTCACATTGTAAAATACACTTTTTGGAGCGATTCTGCATTGATTTTTGATAAATAAATGACAGATTTGGAATTTAAATGAATTTCAATAACGCCTATATTTATTCTGGCAAGTTTTTGTGGCTTTTCATGTGAAAGTACTCACATTAATAAAAAATTGAGGACCAAACAATTTGGGAATCAGATTCCTACTTTTATTTTTTTTTCTGCATGCTGCACTGCCGAAGTGAAAATCTTTTGGTCACCACCTAACGGCTACATCTTTAGCGCTGATGAGGAGTGATATGAGGTGAGTATAGAGCAGCCCCAGAATAAAAGAAAAATGTTGTATACTTAAGTTAATTTTAAAAATTTCATTACGTTCACTTTTACGAGTGAGTTATTCTGTTAGCTGTTTAAAAACATAATTTTTTAAAAAATTTGTCATATTGCATTACTTATGAAGACAAACAAATTTGTGTGTACAATTCATAAAACTAAACGTTGCACGGCAACGAGTCCGTATGAGTGAATTGTCCATTAGGAATGTTTCTAGAATATGTTCAGAAATCAATCACATGACTTACACTCGTACTGTTTGCAAATTGGTGCAAAAATGTGCATAAGCATACTTTGCAGTAAGTTGAGAAAATAGATACATGGAAGCACAACTAGAAGAAATCAGCGGAGAAGGATGTGCCTACCTAATTTGACTAATGTTCAACACACAATTTGGTAAATTGGAAACATTCCAGATTTATGGCCTCACAATGGAATGCTAATGAACTGAACTAAATATTAATGAAAATATTAGTTGCAGTTTTAAATTGCATTTTATTCTGTAGCTGCACAAAATTGTAACGTGCAGCTTTCTGATTTGGGGGTACAATTGCACGAGTTTATTATGACGAAAAAAATATTGAATATCTGACTACAAAGTGTAGTCATGTTTGTGTTATAAATGTGGCTACTGGGTGCAATGGAATATTTATAATGTTTGAAAAGGCTTAGTTACACGACACCTTGGAATGACACACGTGCAGTATGGGAAACAGAGCAGTGGCAACCAGTGTTGGGTTACCCACTTGTGCCAGTTCTGAGAGCTCGGCAGTACCACCAGGCCACGAGATTAGTAAGGTGGGTGAGAGCTCGGCGCGATAACCTGGCAACATCGCACTAGAGGCAGCCTGCTTGTAGGCTCAGTGGGAGGGGAGGGAGAAATAACACACTTGCAACAAGTGTATTGGTTTACCAGCAGGGAGATAAGAGGGCAATACATCCTTCCCGTCTGTCTCTCATCAACTGTGAGCCTCTAGAAACCGCAGCGGCTAATATACAGGCCAGAGGAGTGGTGGGGAGCACTATTTCGATGTCCTCTATCATATTATAACAACAGAAAACCCAACTGAAAGAGTGACAATGTTTCCTTGGTGAACCTCCACCTCAACAGTGTTTCATATCCTTAAAATGTGATTTAAGGGTACAGCACCTAATTCCCATCTTTCTTTCACTAACTTACTAATCTATGAATCATTTTATATTTTCATTTTGTTGGTTTGAACAATTTTGTGCACACACATAACTATAAAATTCTGGGTCCACTGAGTTAAGTATTAAGTAATATTTACACATACGGTAAGTCCCCGGTTTAGGTTGGAGTTACGTTTTTGAAAACCGCGGCGTAAATACAGGGTGTCTACCAGATCATGAAAGTAACATTTAGTGACTTTTTATTGAAAAACTGCTTAAGTAGAATTAATAAATATTTTTTTAACAAGCGCAACACGCACGACAATTTTTATTATGTTTCCTCCAACTGCTGATAGCGCGAAGCATATCCAATTTTAAAACGTGCAATTAACATACACCTTCATTTAAGTTGTCTTTATGAAGATGACTATGATAAATATACAAACTAATTATTTAGTTTACTTGTACAGTACACGACAAATACTAGTAGTGTGAACATGCATGTTTGACAAATGATTCGACAAGAATCAAACACCCAAAAATAATTTTTGTGACTTTTTACCAAAATATATTTCAAATTAGTGACTATTATAGGACTTAGTCGTGACCTTTTTTACAAATCATGACTTTTTCGGGACTTTCGTGACATTAGTGACCTAGTAGACACCCTGAAATAGAAACGACGCCAAATGAGTCAAGCCTGCCGCCCGCGGCCTAGTCGGAACAAAGTGCGTGCGCATAGACGTGCCGGCACGCGATATTATCACTTCCCCCCCCCCACATTACCTCACCGGTTGCAATCGCCACAGCTGTGTTTGCTGCCAGTCAGACCATCACATCACATGATCCTTTGCATATTTGAAACCAGCAGGTCGAGCATGGTTCTTTTATTCAAAACCGTCGTAACTCCGACGTGTCGGTAAAACGACGCTAGTGTCATGACGGCTGCGCAAAAAAGCGAGCATGGATCGTCGTGTCATAACGCTTACGTCAGAATTATTGCGTCGAATGACGGTTCCAAAGAGGAATATATGCAGAGGTTGGTATGAAATTTGCAGTAGCGACGTATAATTGTTGTGTGTTGGAGAATCTGCTTTCAAGTTTCAGCAAATAGAAAACCTCTATGAACAAAAATATTATACAGCTGTAACGAGAATGACGTTATTTGTACTTAACCTGTACTTTTATTTACAAGTGACACAATAACGTGTATTTTTATTCACAAGTGACACTTTAATTTATTAAACGTGTGAACAGAACTTGACAAATCTGTGGTCAAGTGCTAATATTCTGTGGCAGTCGTGTGGGGTTTGCTTAAATATTAATTTCATGAGTCAGTGTAAACGTCACTATAGAAGTGGTGTTGCTGTCGAAATAGAAATATCAGTACTTGACCATAGTTTTTTTTATATCTTCATTTGGATGTTTATATGAACAATGTAAAATATAACATGGTAAATAAAGTTCAAAATAATTTTTAACATTTCAATATGTAGCTTATAATTTTGAAGTATACATATGATTTACAGTGGCAAATTTATTTTCTGTCCAAGCATTTATAATAAATAACAGATGACGATAATTACTATTCTCCAGTCAATAAAAAAATTTTCCTTACATTTGAGGAAAATATATATATTTTGTGGTCTCCTTTACCTTATGCACGATATAAATTTAAAATTGGTTTCTCAATCTAGGAAAAAGACAACGCATGAAGATGAATAACGTACTGGTCAAAATTACAAACATTTTAATAGTCTCCTGTGATATCTATAAGGTACAACATTGTAGGTTATTTGCTAATACAAACGGTAGCAATGTTTTTAAAAGTTACTATGTTGATTACAAACACTGGTTTCTCCGGATATTTTCAGCAGAGAATGATTTTGTCTTATGCGTTTTGTACTATAGATTTAAGCCATGAATATTAAAATACCGGAAGTTTTTTTTTCTACCGCACATCACTTTCATTCGGTTTAGCTATACTAACACGTTGAAATTGCAGCCAAAACACATGCGTGCACTAATACAGCACCAATAATTACCTATATAAACATCAATTAAAACAATTTGTTTTTGTCTTCAAAAATATTCAACATTAACTGTATTACTTATTTAGGTATTAGCTATCAGTATGGGCAAGATGTAGATTATGGCTGTAAGGTCAAGTTATAGGTTATGGTACGTGTACAGTAACTGAGCTTTAAATTTGTCTTTGCACGTATTGTTTATACTGTGTGCAGTTTTTATATTAGTTAAAAATATATTTTGTCACTTGAAACAGTGAATATGGCATTGTTTCTATCTATATTTATTTTAAATACGCACGTTGTCGACCTCTTGACACGCTAAAATACAGCGTCATTGTATTGACGGTCGCGTCGTTCATTTGACACGCTTTGACGGGCAACAAACAGAACCGTGCTCACTTTTTTGACGAAACATCTTTCCACTGATGCGTCGTTCTGACGACAGGGAGAAAACACGAACCATGCTCTGCCTGCAGGTGCAGTTCTTTCTTCTTTGACGATATATGTTCTCGCCGGCATTTCCCCCCCCCCCCCCCCGGAAAAGTCAGATTTCATCTGCATTGAAAACTTGCTTGGGCGTGTAGTCACCTTCTTCGATAATTTTCTCACTTGCTGCACTGGTGTCGGAACTTGATGCCTCACCTGCCATTTTTATGTTGTGGAAACTATACCTGGCCTTAAATCTCTGAAACCATCCGCGGCTGGCAGTAAACACTTCATCCTTTACGGTCGAAGCGCTTCAACATATTTTATTACAAAAAAAACTTTGTTTTGAATCAGTGCTAAATTTACAGGATAATAGGGAAAGTGCGTGTAGTGATTTAACTTAAAACATTACCAGCATTCAGATTTACTGAATAACTGTAAACTTAATGCGCAGACTTAAAACAACATCTAACATGTAAAAAAATGTCGCCGAAAATGTAAGAAATTCAGAAATTTTCAAATGGGATGAGAACGCTGTATGATTGGCTTGACGTCACCTGGCAAAAATCACTTGGCAGGAAGTCTCGTTTTCGTAGTCGAGGCAAGGCCAGTTACGTTGTTTATGGTGTCTGTATATGTCACAAAACTACTTGCAGCCACAAAACGTTCGTGTTGAAGCCTTTAAACGTGTAGTATGGTGGATATTTATCATGGTGGTGAATTGTGTTACAAAATATGAGTTTAATACAAACACATGCATGTAGCATTTGCACCATTTCAGGGCTGCATTTATAGCCTAATTGTTTCTCAGATCTTGCCTGAGAGAATGTCATGTGAGATGCGATTGTGGTGTGAGATTCACAATAAAATAGTAGTCGTTCTTTGATACCGTACTTAACATGTTAATAATACTTTAAATAATCACTAGCCTATTCACGTAAGATTTTACTCTGAAAACCATTTTCGTGTTGCCTATTACATGACGCTTCCAAAAGCTGAACAACTTCTTTTTCCCCCGACGATTCTGCTCGATTGTTTGTCTCTCGCGTAGCAAATAATGCTTATTTTTATAAAATTTGTGACTTACTCTTACATTCATTACCTGGAAATAGGATATATAGAATAATAAACTTAAAAAATGTTATGAGTGCAATGGTTCGTTGCTATGTGATTGGTCGTAACGCTAAACACTTACATTTTTAAAAATAAATTTTTACTAACTACGAACGTTAACTCAAACTTGGAATATCTTCTAATTGTATGTATTTGTAACATATACTGATGGGAACTGAATTGCAAACAATACCTGCTAGACTTACAATATTTAGATACATTTTATTGTGTTATGCTACCTACCGTGACTTCTGGAACTACCTGAGTTCTTCCATGCTGCTGCTATCTACCGGTGGACCTTGAACTATGCAAGGCTTCGCGCAATGCATTTATATTTTCTAAAATGCTGTGTGTAAGTTATTTACTCTGACTAATATTTTAATGACTGCCTTTAAATTAATATTTCTTTATATATTTTATTCTTTCTTCTGAGTACAAACAGCGTTTGTAAAAAGTAACCTGCTAAGGTTTTACTTGTATCTCGTAAATGCCTCAAGTTTAAATAGCGCTTAGTGTGTGTTTAAGTCACTAAGATTACATATAACTCACAATAATAATTATTTCTAGAAATATATATAGAGCCTACATCCAAAATATTATGTGCAAGCATTGAAAACTAAAATATAAATTATTGTAGTAATGATTCACAGTTTTGCCGAATAATTTATATCCACTGTATTGCGAAATTTTCACGTTTTTGTTAAGGAACAAATAACTTCCCGATTATTTTTAAGTACGTATTAGAACACTTATGTACTATATAAGACGTGAATATCTTTCACTTTGCGCCAAGTCTAGAATACTATAATTTCTTGTCATAGGCTACTTCTCACAATGTGCACACGACTGATACGGGCCGTAGTCTGCAAGCAGGCTTGAGTCTCACCGGATAACGTCACAGCGGGCGCCATGCTGAAATTAAGCGTTTCAGCGGGCTTTTTAAATTACATTACGTTTTTCGCCAATTTCACTTGAATCAACACAGAATTTAAAAGTAAAATGTGATTATTGCTTAAAATGCCTGCGGAATTGAATTAAAATATTTTAAAAAATTGCGTTATGTTCCACATTGTGCTGGTTTTTTGTTTCAATCCACATGGCAAGCATCTTCTCCATTGCATTATGACGTGAAAAAGTACAGTAGTCTTTGTAGCACTGACAGATGGCATGTTAAGCAAGCTACTCGTAATTAGACAACATTAAGCAGAAAGGGACCAATTCACAGTTAAATGGAACTGAGATATTCAAGGTCGAAGTTTTGTGTGTATCTAAGCCTTGTACTAACCATTTTTCCCGGGCTATTATTTTTCATCAAATGTTGTGATTTAGTACTACTTATTTTTCTAAGATGTAGTTCGGATCTTCTTCTACGTGGCATGATTATTTCCAAATTGATTAATTTGTGGGTTCGTTCTTTTCTGCTTAACGTCGTCCAATTTTGTCCGCGTTTGCTCGAATTATACGGACTGTGGTAGGCGGTAGTGCTAACGCTTTACTAATGTCAACTGCCCTCTTGCCTGAATCAAAACATCGCCAAATTTGCATTTCCGTGGCTAACGAGACAGGTGTTCTGTTCTTATTTTTATAAATAACAAATTTCGAAGATAAACTCGACTGCTTTGAAGCCATTTTGTAAAGTAAAAAGCATTAATTGCAGTGAGCTGATACTGTACTGAAGCACGTTTAAAGCGCAGTAATGTAAACTGAAACAGTGGCACGTTTATAAGGTCAGGATTACGAGGACGTCACGTTCATGTATCTCTTACATCTTTATCATATTCATGGTAATGTAATACGTAGTCAATTGAGGTGCCATATTACGATCCTTCACGTAAGCTGCAAGCAGGCAATGAAAAATGTCATGAGAGAACCTTGAACTTAATAGTCAAAGATAACACGACACAATAGAAGACATTAACTTCTTCGAAATGTGATTAGCCCAAGCGATCACATGGTATAACTTCACATATCACTTTAACTTAAAAGCTTGACATCAACAAGCTTTTCGTTACGTGAATGTGAACGTAAGTATAAAGTGGGGCAATCATGATAGGGTCTGTTCTAATGCGCTTGTCAAGGTGTTTCCTGCTTACGTGAAAGTTAAATTAAAGTGAACGTGAAGGGATCGTAATCCCGGCCTCCACTGCCCAACGCAATGTCATCACAGCGACTGAAGCAGGGCCAAGGGCTATTTGGAGAGGGGAACGAGAACCTGCTGCGTCGTCTCGAGATGGAGATAAGGCTTTGTCGCACTTGCGATGTGGGCGGGTGAGTAGTACTGCATCACCACGTGGAAGGCAGGAAGCATTTGTCGCGGCATATGATAATATAGGCGACGCGCATGTAGGTAGTTTACACTACGAAGCACAAATGAAACACAAAACTGCCATACATCTGACAACTTATGTACATTGTTTTCATAAAAATTAAAAGCACGGGAATCTTAAACAACGTTATTCTGAATTAGTGACTACTTAAATTGAAACATAGGTATTCAAACATTAGCGACGTTAATCCGAAACGACGTAAATCGGTACGACGTAAATCACAGACTTACTGTAGAACTAAAATATTTTGCTCAAATTACAGCTGAACTTTAGCATGAAATACTGCAAAATAAATTAAATTAGCATCTAACAAAATAACTAACAAATATGAATAGTTTTTACAAACCATAAAGTTACAGTAATTCCATCAAGGGAATTTTTCTGTTATAGAGGGCTTACTTTATTCTATACAAGCAATTTCTCAACCATAGTTCAGCATCAAACATCACAGAGCATTACTGCTACAAAATCATATAATTCTGTTAATTTATAAATTATGTACCTTAATATCAGCTATTTTTGTGAAGTTCTGTTACTACATTCTATAGGGCCTTAACAACAACAGCTCAACTAAACAATGGGCAAGTATTATTCGAATTTTATTAATTTGAATTTTATAACAGAAATAAACTGCCACTAAGGAACAGGGGCATTTTTAAATGATATATAAATAACCAGACTCATTTGTAAACGACACTTTATATAAAAAAACTGACTTACAAGACCAAGAGCCTAAGATTTCATGACTGTACAAAAGTGCACAACAAAGTTGATAAGCATTATTTTAAAACAATACAAACAGCACAAAAATACTTTCAGTCACAATTCTACAGAAATATAACAAATTCTTGAAGCTGCAACATAACTATAAATGACACTTAAAACCAGCTATGCCGTGTCCTATGTTACACACATTAATATCCATTCTATGACCACGTATTCAGTCACTCGTGAAATGTGGTTGTTCTATTTAGCCAAACAATACACCCAATTTGAGCATGAAATTTAAAGGGTCACTGAATATTCCAATAATATCCAAGAGGCACAATTTAGAGCCAGCAAATAAGTAAACAGTACATTTAATCACAAAACAAACACTTTTCAAGAACAGTTTCTTTTACAAATAATTAACAGTAGAATAGACCATCACACTCCTTCTTGAGGAGAATCACCACAAATTTGCTCACAACTTGTTTTGGCATTTCGAGGGCGAAACCAAAAAGATAGTAAAACAACTTGTCCTACCTTCAGCTCGAAGAATGGTAGCGTTTTACCAAGCACATCCCACCTGATTGATCTCAGCACAATCCCTCATTCAAACTGCATGTAACAATGAGTAACTTGCGAAACTCGTGTAAACATGCAGTAAGAAATAAATAAATAAATAAATAAATATATATATATATATATATATATATATATATATGTATATCACAATCTTCCACAGGAACTCGCATATAAATCACCATCTCCCACAGAAACTAGTATTAAAATCACCATCTTACACAGGAACTCGCAACACAAATAACAGATATAGGCAGAATTGCGGTCCCCAATCTAACCTGCCATTCACAGACATCATGTCCAAGAATTACTGCGCAGTACACAGCAACAATGACTGCAAATCATTGTGCACTCAATAAAATGGCCCTTCTACTCTCACAATTTTCAACAACTTTTGCACGCTTATTGCCCCAGTCATATGCTCAGGAAAAATCCGTAACGCATCACATGTTCAAAGCCATACAGGCTCAACCTGCCTTCATCGTAGGTCCCGTCGTACCTTAGCGCCCAACATAACAAGACAAAACCTCTCGCGCCCACAGCTGCCCGTTGACTCTCCCTTCCCTTGCCTCGCCGACCAGACACACGCAAGTGTGTATGCGCAGTCTGCCGAGCCAAACGAAACAGAAGATAAGAACAAGACGAAACCCGGTGAAATGCCAAGAAGGTTTGCTAACAGAAGAAGGCCCCTATCAGGGATTATTAAGAGATAAGAAGTGTGTGTATGTTCGCCTCACAATGTTTACAATTATTGTGGTAGTTAGAGATAATTCACGAACTTGAAACATTTATGTTTCTATTCAAAAGACTTCAACTTCTTATATTGTATTTACATTATACTAACCAACTTTGTAATTTTGTAAAAAAATAAATAAATACTCGGTAGGGTTGTGACGCTCGCCACGGGTCACCTCGCGATACTTCCTTTTTTTAAGGGGGAAGAGATAATGATAGGCTTTGCGGCATGTCTGTGTTTCTATCATAAATTAGGGTATTGAAATTAAATATAATTGCTATACGTAATTTTTAACATGGAAAACTTGTTTGTTTTGTGTGTTAGCTGTGAAAATAAAGATATTTGAGCAAAAACTGACTTTGTACTTGAATTTTTCTTACATTTAAGGGTTCCAAATGGTCTACATCAATTTTGCGACAACATAAATTTTGAGTCGATTTTTTGGGAACCATAGACCGTCGTAAAATCGGGGTTCTACTGTAGAGTTTACGTATGTGTGGTTAAACAAAACAAAAGTGTGACATGACTGCAATTAACAGTATAGAAAAAAAAACATAGCACCCTTGATAAATTACATGCCTTGATCCAAATTGTACCAGCCTTGTGGCTATTATTTGAGCTGACGAGGTGTAGCGACTCGAGGATGGCAACACGACGGCAGCGGTGGTCGGTGTCGAGGCTGAGTAACATCAGCGCCCTACAGAAGGGACACACAACACCAAGGTGTTGTGTCGGCGCGACTGAGCTGACAAAGTGTTGTGTCTCGAGGATGGCAACACGGCAGCGGTGGTTGGTGTCGAGGCTGTGTGACGCCAGCGGGCTGCAGGAAGGACGAACAACACTTGTGGTGTTGTGTTGGAGTGCTGCAGAGGTGGTGAGTTGTGGAGAACAGCACTGACGGTGTTGTGTCGAGGAGGGCAGTAACTGGCTACTTAAGAAGACTGTCTACCTGTTGATTCAAGAGAAGAAGTGCTTCGAGAGTTCGCTATTGGTCCTGCTCAGAGGAGGTGCTAAGCTTGTGCAGAGTGACTGGTGAGGACATCTTGGTGATGTCAGGAAGACTTCTTGGTGACGTCGGAGTCTACTGCGAGGCTACAGGCACCTACCTTCAGAGCAGTACTGGGTGAGACAAGAGGGCTTCTGCTGCGGGTTGACAGGTGAAGAAGGAGGTGCGCGACGGGAGTCGAACCGAAGACCTCAAGAGTGAAGACAGTGGTGTACTCTGGGTGCTGCGCTGTACATGGTGAGCCATCCTCCCTTAGGACTGTTAAGGTTGTACATTGTCATTATTAGAGAGACTGTTGAGTGGATATATGACTGAACTTTTAATGTGATTTGTAGTCTTAAATTGATTAATGGTAAATATATTTGTGTTTTAATTGTCTAAGTTACTTAACGTTCTGTGGAACAGTATTAATTGTGTGCGTCATTAATTGTGTTGTGAGAGTTATAGTTGATTACTGTTTTGTGTATATCATAACTTTGTGAGCTATTAAATCCAGTACTTAATTTAACTCTTTTATTTATAATTTAAGACCTCTATCCCAAAAGAACTCATGGCAATTGCCCACATGAAAAGTTTGTGCTCCAAACTTGTAACAATGGTTAACATTGTGTGAATAAGCACAGCACGTATTTATAAATAACAAAAATCTGTTTTCAAAAAATTTTTTTGAATTTTTTTCCACTATTTAAAGTAAAATATTTTGCGTGGATAATCAGCTCACGGATAACGGGGAGTCTACTACTGGAAGATAGACGAAGACGAAAACTAATTTTGAGTATTATAATTTTTCTTGATTGGCAGAATATTGCATTCAGGGGTGATCGGGATGATGGAACAACCCTGAAAAATGAAGGCAACTTTAGAGAACTTCTGCATTTTCACATTCAGGCTGGAGAAACAGTTTTGGAACGTCACCTTTCTACAGAAAGTTCCAGAGCAACATATACTTTAAGTAAGACCACACAAAATGATATTACTGCATAAATTGCTCAAGAACTTATCTCCATCATTGTACACAGGATGTTCAAGAGTAAATTTTTCAGTACAGTGTTTGATGAAATAACTGATACGTCTCATGTGTCACCGATGAGGATTATTCTTCATTACTTACATAGAGAAATTGTAAGAAAAGATTTTGTTAAATTTATTGATTGTTACGAAACAGTGCAAACAAAAATGTGTGTTGAACAAAATGAACTTACATTATCAAGGAAAGCATTAGGCTAAATAGTTTTGAGAGTTTTAAAATAACTTAACCTTGACCTGAAAAACTGTGTTGGAATTTGTACAGGTGGATGTAGTGTAATGACATCAGAGATTTGCGTGATTGTTTATTTCATGCCAGATAAGTTTAAGTTTTCAATGATGGAACTCATGTTTAACAAAACCGTATTCTTTACTTTGTGTAAAACTGCTATACAGTGAACCCTCGATAACTCGGACATCGATGTCCCGGACTTCGGATAACTCGGACAGAATTTCAAAAAACAAAATTAATTTTAATTAAATTATTTTTTGGTCAAAATCATTAGAAAATTGTGTCTGCCTAATTTAAATCCATCACGCTTTATTTAAAAACAGTATTAAGATTTAAAAGCAGTTGCTCATCGCTACATAGCCTTTAATAATCCCACCGTAAAATATGTGGCAAGTTCCGTGTGGTTAAATGTTGCTAACGAGGCACGCGAGTGGAGATGCAACTCAGCAGGCAGACCTCCCTTCTTTATCTTTCCTCCCTCTTCACCGCACGAGCCACACACGTACGTGCGTCATAAATAAATATTTCAGTATGATGCAGGTGAATTGGACGTTACTACAGGTCACAATGGTACCTAAAGGGAAATTAATTTTGTTGTGGTATGTGCGATAAATTCAAGATTGCAAAACAATTTGTTCCGGACATTAATAAAAAAAATAAAAGCCATTGGTTTGCATTACAATGTAGTCAAGGTGGTGAGAGGGTTTTACAGCCCTTCAACGACGTCTTACAAGCCGATGAGGGTGAAGTGAGGTGAAAGAACACAACATCCATGCCCGAGCCAGGATTCGAACCCAGGGCCTCTCGCAACGTAAACTGGTGCCTAATCCACTACGCTAGAGGCAGGCGCGGTATATAAAAAAAAACAGGGTTTAATAAATTATTAAAAAGGGGGAGGGAGGAGCAGAATGGGGCATTTGCCCCTGGCCGCACATTCTAGAGGGCCTCGCTTCTGAAAAAGTTAAATGATAAAAATGAATGGGCTTTTATTAAGTTCCCGTTAATGTTGATGGTATCTGTGAAATTTATTTTAAGTGCAAAGTGTGTGTAAAGACGTCACTGATCTATGACGCAGCTAGTATGAAGAGAGGCCTACAAATGCACATTATCACTTAAACCACGGCCGTAGACTTCAACTAAACAAAAAAAAAAAAAAAAGAA